>RPOG01001202.1:8649-170687 GCA_008086565.1 Thalassoma bifasciatum
GATATAAGTTTCGTTTTACGATAGTTGACAGCTGCCGTTCGTGAGTAGTTTTTATCGGGGATATAAGAAACTTCAGGAAAGAGCCAAAAGGAGACTAAACCTTCTGAAGAAGAAGAGATAAATATTTTTATTTCTCTTTTTTACTTGGCTCCACCAGAAATTCTCTACTGCGCAGACTCTGGCTGCACAATGGCGGCTAGAGAAACGGGGTTTTTTGGCTTCAAAAACGTAGAACGGTGACAGGCGGAAGCACGCTGTCCATTCTATATACAGTCATTGGTTAGGACACAGTCTGAGCTGAATGTTTCTGACACACAGCAGAGTCTGACGCTTGTTCGTGTCCGTCCTCAGGTAAAGATCTGGCTCGTGTGTCGATGCCGGCCGCTCTGAACGAGCCGGTGAACCTGCTGCAGAGACTGTGTGAGGAGCTGGAGTACAGCGAGCTGCTGGATACGGCCAACAACACCGCAGACCCCTACCAGAGGATGGTACGTCACCTAAACACACACTTCAAACCTCAAACCACCTCCACAGGAAGTTTAACCTCTGCTTTATTTTTCCTCTCAGGTTTACATCGCTGCCTTCGCCATCTCCGGTTACTCCACCGCCACCTTCAGGAACCGCTACAAACCCTTCAACCCGGTGCTGGGCGAGACGTTCGAGTGCATCAGAGAGGACAGAGGTTTCCGCCTCATCAGTGAGCAGGTGCGTCACAAAGATGTTTATTTTATCAGATTTTACAGATTTCAGGAGCTGCTGCAGAAGATTTTATAAAATTACACAAAATATCCGGGTTTGCTCTGACTTTTTGTGCTGCTCTCAGACAGAAAATGCTGAAGTGAAAATGCACTTTTACAGACAAACTACAGCTTTACAGTGATACCAATCTTTTCCTTGTGGACATGAATGGTGTTGAGAATTTTTTTGACCCATATCAAGTCAAAATCCTTCAATAAAAAGTCAAAATTACACCTTAAAGATCAATATTTTGGGCTAAAAAGGTCAAATTTGGAGCTAAATGGTAAAATTGTGAACCAAATAGTCAAAATTTTGCTATAAAAAGTTGCAATTTGAGATAAAAAGTCAAAATTATGAGCTTAAAAGCCAGAGTTAAGTTGTAAAAGGAGAAGTCAATATTTTGGGATTCCAAACTTTTACATAGTTTAGTCAGTATTCATAAACACATAGTAGAAATTTTGAGATAAAAAGACAAAATCATGTCCCAAAAAGTCAAATTTGTTTGATAAGAAGTCAAATTATAGGACAAAAAGACAAATTTTTGGAGTCAAGAATTTCGAGCTCTGGGGTCAAAGTTGAAATGATGTCACATCTTTTCGATAATGGAGGCAAAATATAAGATAAGAAGTCGAAGTTTTGGAATGATTTGTAAAAAAATTATAGGGAAAAGTTACATTTTGACGTTTTACCCCCCAAATTCTTCACTTTATATGTGCAAGAAAAAGAGAAACAAAATCTTAACAAAGCCAGTGAAAATGTTCTTTACATTATTCATGTTTGCACCAAATAACATGTTTACATCAATTAATCTTCATTAATCTTAAAGTAAAAGCAGTTAAATATCTTTACGGAGCTGTTTGTTACTTCAGAGTTTCACCTTTTCACTCATGAATTCTATAAAAATGTGAAAGAGAAAAAATGATAAATGAATGAATGAAACTTCCACAGGTTTGTCATCATCCTCCCATCTCAGCCTGTCACGCACAATCAGACAATTTCTGCTTTTGGCAAGGTGAGTCTGTGTTTCTGTTTCCTCTTTAACTCTGATCAGACGTTTGATCTTTTTTTATTCAACATTTGTCTTTTTATTCCTTTACAGACCAGAGATGGAAGAATAAGTTCTGGGGAAAATCTCTGGAGATTCTGCCGACAGGAATGGTGAATGTTACTCTCTCCAGGTAAAGCATCAACACCTGACAATTTCAAAGCAAAACATTTTTATATGATGCTTTTCAACCTCGATTTGTTAAATTTAAATTCCTTCAATTCCTCGTGGTAAAAATCTCAGCCTAAAGAAATCCACCACCACATAGAGGAAGGAAAACATCAGAAAGATTAAAAACTGTTAAGATAAGAAAAGGGAAAGGATTCAAGACCCCGCCCATGATTCTGTGAAAGACAAAAACAGAGTTTAGACACTTGAAGACAGGATATTGAAAAAGCCAGATATTGGCCTGATGATAATCCACAGTTTAAAATGAGATTATCATCACCAGATTAGTAATTAGAGGCTAAAATATGAGCTAAAGGTTAAAGGGTCAATGAGGTGACGTCCCCTTTTTTTGTGTCTGAGTGCAATATTTCCTTCCATCATGAATTGAGTATTTCATCACATGTATTTCTTTATTCTATGAAACCTGTGTTATTCGAACACATCTTTAAACTATTAAAATATAACATGTTTTTTTGTGTTTTGGTTCCTCAAACCCCCAAAATGTCAGGTGGTGCAACCGTCCTGACAAGTATCCACAGTAATTAAACTCTAAAAATTGAATGTCACTTATTGTAAATGGAAATTAAAAATACAGTGGCATTATTTTATGCTTGAACCTTTTTAAANATGAAAATGTATGAGTCACTACAGACACTTGAGAGATACTTGCCAATAATTTCACACAGAAAAAATAACAGGAACATATAAATATATTTTCATATATTTGGTTGCACCACCTGACATTTTTGGGTGCTCAAATTAAAAATACTAAAAAATAATGAACCTAAAATCTTTGAAATGTTGGTCAACTACTGAAATCTGTTAGAAAACATAATTCTTCTCTCAGAAATATGTTTTTATCCATTTTCAAAGAACTTTTTAAAAATAAGTTTTTAGACCCTCTTTTTGTCATTGACTCTTATCTTGAACAAACAAAAAGTTCAAATCCACTTCAGTCACTTTAAGTTTCTCGTGGTTCATGTTTTTGTTTTCTCAGGTATGGAGACCACTATGAGTGGAACAAAGTCGTGACCTGCATCCATAACGTGCTGAGTCAGCAGCGTTACCTGGAGCATTACGGCGAGGTCACCATCCGAAACCTGAAGAGCAACGTCTGCACCTGTAAGATCACGTTCGTCAAGGTAACGACCCGCTCCTCCTCTTCTTTACTTTTGATAACTTATCCACATTTCCCTCATGACGTGTTTTCGTTTCAGTCCCGTTACTGGGGTTCAGAAACCAACAAGAACGAGGTTCAGGGGACGGTGCTGGACCAGAGCGGCAGCGTCATCCACCGCTTCGGAGGTTTGTGGCACGAAGGCGTCTTCTGCGACACTCTGCCCACGCCGAAGTGCGTCTGGAAACCCAGTGAGTCCGCAAAGCTCAGAGCTGTTTACGCTGACGTCTTTAGTCTGCAGAGTTTAAATAGAAGTGAGGTGAAATGATCCAGCGCCGCTCGAGGCCAAAACTGTTAATCAGCATAAATCCAGGAGTCACGTTTCAGAGCGGCAGGTCACATGACACACTCTCCTCCTGCAGATCCTATGCCAAAGGATTACCTGCTCTACTACGGTTTCTCCACCTTCGCCATGGAGCTGAATGAGCTTCCCCCGGACCTGAAGCCTCTGCTGCCCCCTACTGACAGCCGGCTGCGCCCCGACCAGAGGTGGGTCCACACACAATCAATCAATCGATCAATAAAAGGTGTTAAAGTGATGAGAAGCACTTTTTTACAACAATATTTCTTCTTTGACCCTTTAACACCTAAGCCTTAAAGTGTCTGCCTGAACTTTTCTGCTTTTTTTAAATTATAAAACAGATAAAAATGTCACGAGAGTAAGTTCCTAATTATCGAGACCGGTGTTGAGAATTTTTTAAGCCTGTATTCAGTCAAATTTCTGAGATGAAAGGTCAAAATATTGAGGTAAAAATTTAATTTTGAGTTAAAAGTTCAATTTTTTGGATTAAAAGACAATTTTTGGGGATAAAGAAAGTAAATTTTGAGACTAAATAAATCAAAATTTTGATAGAAAAAGTCAAAATTGACTGGGGTAACAGTTAAATCATTAACAAAAGAGTCATGACTTTGGGACCAAAAGTTGAATTCATTAGATAACAGTCTCATTTTGACATAAAAATTTCAAAATTTCAGGATAAAAATTCAATTTTTTTGGATTTAAAAGTCAAGTTTTGAAATAAATGGGAAAATTCTGAGAAATCAAGTCAAAATTATTGGATTCGAGTCAAATTTCAGAGAATAAAAGCCATGATTTTAACATACAGAGAACAAAATTATGAGACAAAAGTCATTGTTTTTAAATAAAAAGTCACCATTTGGAACAAAAAGACAAAATTATGGGATTGAAGTTGAAAATTTTGCAAGAAAAGGTCGAAATTAGGAGAGAAAAGGTCAAATATTTAATCAAAAATGTTAGAATTTGAGCCAAAACGTTCATATTTTCAAAGAAAATCAAAATTTGGAGAGAAAGAAAAATCAAAATTTTACATTTCATAGTTGAAATTGCAAGAAATAATGTTAAAATATCAGTCAAAACTGAGGAAAATAAATCCAAACATCAGCTGAAAAGTCGAAGTTACGAGATAAAAAGTCAAATTTTGGGGAAAAAGTTAAATTTTTCGTTCTTTTTCAAGGAATGTTGACTTTATAGGTGCAAAAAAAAGGAGAAATCTTATCAAATCCAGTGTCACACGTTTATAATTCCACTGTTCACTTCAAACTTAAAAGGAGTGTTAAAGGGTTAAATGTTTGTTTTTCTTCGTCAGGTTGTTGGAAAATGGGTTTGTGGAGGAATCGGACAAACAGAAAGATATAATCGAAGAATATCAGAGGGAGCTGAGGAAAGAACTCGCCAAGAAAGGAGAGGAACACATCCCTCGATTCTTCAAGTGAGTGCTTTTTATTTTCTAACGCCTGATGAGTTTTTTTAACAAACAGACTTTTAAAAATGTTGTTTCTGTCTTTAGGAAATCCAAAGATCTGTGCGGACGCGACGTGTGGGTGACGAACGGGGCGTACTGGAAGCTGCGGGAGGATCCGGGCTTCGCTAAAACCACAAACTTAACTCTGTGGTGAAGAAGAGAAATGTTTTATAAAAGTGGAGGAGGATGTTTTTATTCAGCACGAATGAACCGCTCTGAGGATCCGACAGAGCGGAGACAGTGCTGCTCACTTCTCTGCTCCCGTGACCGGATCATGGCGAGCAGACGGAGTCGGGTCAAACACGAACATGTAGCTCAGGTGAAGAAAAAACAGGAAGAACTTTCTCCTCATGATCAGTTTTCTAATGTGTGTGTTTTTTTAGATGATTTCTAGAGAAGAATGTGTGTTTATAAATGTCTGCAGAGCTTTGAATGAAGAAACGACTGGAGTTTGAGTTTGGAATATTTCAGGAGAGAATTTAAACCGAGGAGAGAGAGAAAAAGACTTTTTAAAGGTCCCGTAAAGTTTATTTACAGCTTCCTGACTGTCATCTAAGGCGAGAGGGAGCAGACAGATGCAGAGGAGGAAAAACAAAGTCAAAGTTCAAGGACGTTTCAGGTGAAATGGTTTTGCACAATCATGCTGCTGATTCCCATCGATTTATCAAAGTTTTTCCAGTTTGTTTTTCTGCAGAAATGATGCAAAGGCCTTTCTCTACCTCCACATCCTCAGGGTTACTCTGCGTGTTTTTTAACAAATGAATGATTTGTCGTGGTCCTGCAACAAATCTGAAGGTCTTTACACACTGAGTCTGTTATTTTCTGACGCTTTATTTTGGAAAAAAACATCAGGTAACATCTCTTTGCACACTGAATCTGATACATTAATTTTTCTATTAATAGCAAAAATTCACAACACAAGAGAAACAAAAGCATCAAGCAAACAGTGACAATGATTCACTCGCTCTAAAAAAGCAAAATAAAACTCTGAAGCAGATTTTCTCCTGCAGGTGAAGCAGCTGCAGAATTATCTTAATCACCTCCAGGTGTGTTTCAGGGTTTCAGCAGTTTTTCAGTTTGATTCACTTCCAGCTTTACAGGCTCCAGAAATTAAAGAAGAAAACACAAATTTCCATGAAGCAAGTGATCCTGAGGTGTTGTTTAAAGTTTTAAGGTAGGCAAAAACACACACTCACACAATTATGCGATAGAAAGTCAATATTTTGAGACCAAAAGTCAAAAATCTTAAAGACAAAACAGTGAAATTTGAACCAAAAACTTCATGTTGTGAGATACAAATCAATATTTTTAGACAAAAATTCCACATTGTGAGCTAAAAGGATGATTTTGAGGAAAAAAAATCCATGTTATGAGATGAAAAAAGTCAAAAATTCTTGACGAAAAGTCCAAATTTTAGATAAAAGTTCAATTTTTGAGATTAAAAGTTAATATTATGAGCCAATAGGTCCATGTTTTCGGATAAGAAGTCAATATTTGAAACAAAAAGCCCAAATTTTGAGATAAAAAGTCCATGTTATGAGACAGGAAAGTCAAAATAGTTGAATAAAAGTTCAGATTTAAGATGAAAGTCAAGATTTTAAGCCAAAAGGTTCATGTTTTGTGTTTAAAAGTCAATAATTCAGACAAAAAGTCCAAATTTTCAGAGCAAACTTTGAAATTTTGAGCTTAAACATTTCTGTTGTGAGATTAAAGTCAAAATTTGGAGACAAAAAGTCACAAGTATGAGATAAAATATGACATTTTGGGATGAAAAGTCAATATATTGAGACCAAAAGTCAAAAATTTAAAGAGAAAACAGTGAAATTTGAACAAAAAACTCCATGTTGTGAGATACAAATCAATATTTTTTAAACAAAAAGTCCAAATTTTGAGGCGAAAAGTCCATGTTATGAGACAAAAAAGTCAAAATTTTTGGATAAAAGTTCAATTTTTTGGTTAAAAAGTTCAAATTTGAGATAAAAGGCAATGTTGTGAAATTAAATGTCAATATTTGAGACAAAAGTCTAAATTTTCAGAGCAAGCTTTGAAATTTTGAGCTTAAACATTTCTGTTGTGAGATTAAAGTCAAAATTTGGAGACAAAAAGTCACAATTATGAGATTAAATTTGAAATTTTGGGATAAAAAGTCAATAATTTGAGACCAAAAGTCCAAAATTTAAAGAGAAAAAAAGTGAAATTTGAACAAAAAACTTCATGTTGTGAGATACAAATCAATATTTTTTAGTCAAAAAGTCAGAATTATGAGATAAAATATGAAATTTTGGCATAAAAAGTCAATGTTTTGTGCCTGGATTCCAAATATTTGGAGACAAAAAGTCATAATGCATCAGTTAACATGACAATATAATGGTGCAATTAGCCTACGGTGTCCCGTATGAGTCAAATTATCCTCAAAACAACCTGGACATATGCAAAAAAATCAAACTTGTTCTAAAAAATAATGATGATGATGAAAGTTTAGGCATCAGTTTGCAAATGTGATTGTTCTAACATGAGATTGTTTTTTTTTTTTTTATTATGCATCAACTTAGGATGAAAAATCAGACTCAGTGTTTAAAGACTTTTACTCTGTAAAAACTGAAATCTAAGGAAGTGTTTGTCTCATTTTTAGTCAAATTTGTCTTTTATGACTTAATATGAGCCACTTTTACACGACTTGACCAGAAAAATGTCTCATTTCGAGTTAAATAAAGATTAAAATTGTCTGAATTGCATGAAAATACGGGGGAAAAAATCTGCTTTTAGGAAAAAAAAAAAAAATAGAGAAGATACTTTATTCATCAAATGGGAGGGAATTCAGTCACAGCAGCAATGCAAGAAAATGATAAAAGCAAAGCATTTTTATTTATTTGTCAGCACTTTGTAGAAATCAGTTTTCATTTTGACATCAAAGGGGATTTTTTTTTGAGCATGATTCATTTACAAAAGCAATAAAAGGGTAAAACATCTAAGAGGGTGAATACTTTTTATAGGCACTGTATAATAATAACATAATAAGAATTACTTCACTCATTACAAGCACTAAGCCATCATTTTAATCTTGAAATGTCTTGAAATAAAACATGTTTACGGATTTATCAGTTGAATGTGGCTCCTCAATTATAATAAGATAGTTTTGATTTAAATGAGACATAAACTTTCTTAAATATCAGTTTTTGCTGTGAGAAAAGCTTGAATAAGAGGGGGCTTCATTCCTCTGCTTCCATCATATTTAATTTTTTAATGTGCATTTGTCTTTGGCTTTAACGCACGAAGGTAAATGCTGCAGACGCTGTTTGGTTTTCATCAGTGAAGCTCAGTGAAGAGAAGAATCTGCTGCGTCAGCTTTGTCTCTAAACTGTGAGTTTGCCTTTGATCTCGACCTGTTTTCTTCTTTTTAATGTCGTTAATCTTAATGTTTTGCTCCGAATGTCGGTGCGTGCTTCACACTCCTGATCTTTAACAGACTGAGAGTTTCACAGTCACTGATGTCAAACATATGACGTACTCTGAGCTCATTTCTCTGACTTTCACCTCCTTCTCTCTGTCTGCAACACCTGAAATCACGAAACTTGAATTTTCTATGTGAACTTTAAACATAATTATGACTCAGAAAATACTTACACAGAGTTAAAACTGTTATTTTATCGTCTTTAATAGAAATATCCAGCTGGTTGGAAACATTAACATGTGAATGTGTTTAGATCTCACTCTTATTTCTTTGTGATATTAAATGAACTGATTTAGGATTTTTCTGTTTTGTTTTGTTGATCCACATGAATTAAAGCACCACTCGTTTTTTTTTTTTCTTTCATCTTTTTATTTTATGTATAAAAACAACAGTACAATACACAGTTATGCCACCTTTTAATAAATAACAACTCTCCCTCCTGAAATCTCTTCTTCTTATGCATCACATTTTAAATTCTCTCCTTTAAAGAGATGAAGAGGAAGTTTTCTTCCTCCACGTTAACAGTGCACAGAGACGACACACAAAAATAACACGCTGCTGCTCTCGCCGCCTCGTCCGCTTTCTCTTCCTCTTTACTCCTGTTTTTTTTTTTTATTGTACAGTAAAATCTCCAGACACAAACTCTCTCACACTTCTTTTCTCTGACAGAGGGCTCAGGGGAAGCAAAGACTCATGGGAAATGGAGGAATAAGAGGTTTAACATGAGTAGTTTGAGGGAAACTGGTTGTAATGACTCAGACGACCAGCAGGGGGCGTCACTGAGGCGTCTGCTGATGATGGGACCAAGTTAAAGCTCAGGAAGGAGCCAATTTCATCTGTTTTGTTTTCATTATTTGCTCTTTAAACAAGAATTTTAATATTGAAGATATATATGTCAATATTTTGGCCATAAAAACTTATATTTTGAGACAAAAGGTCAGAATTATTTATTATTATTATTTATTATTTAAGGTCAGAAACTGCAAATTTAGGCAATTAAAAGTCATATTGTGTAACAAAAAGTCGAATTTTTGTGACAAAAAGTTTAAATTTTGGCTATTAAAGTTCATATATTTCAATGAAAGGCCAGAATTATGTGATAAAAGTTCAGATTCTAGCCATAAAAACTTATATTTTGAGATGAAAAGTCGAATTTTTGTGACGAAAAGTTCCATTTTTGGCCATAAAATTTCATATTTGAGAAGAATGGTCAGAATTATTTGATAAAAAGTGCAAATTCTGGATGTAAAAAGTCATATTTTGAGTGAAAAAATGTGAACTATGTGATGAAAGTCCAAATTGTGGCCATAAAAATTCATATTTTGAGATGAAAAATCAGAATTATGTGATGACAAGTCCAAATTTATGCAATTAAAACTCATATTTTGAGTGAAAAAATGTGAACTATGTGATAAAAGTCCAATTTGTGGCCAAACAAAATCACATTTTGAGAAGAAAAATCAGGATTAAGTGATAAAGAGTTCAACATTGGTCATAAAAATTCATATTAAGGAGTTGAAAAGTAAGAATTATGTGATGACAAATCCAAATTTATGCTATTAAAAGTCATTTTTTGAGTGAAAAAATGTGAACTATGTGAGAAAAGTCCTAACTGTGGCCATAAGAATTCATATTTTGAGATGAAAAATCAGAATTATGTGAAAAAAAGTTCAACATCCTTCGTAAAAATTCATATTCTGAGATGAAAAATCAGAATTATGTGATATTATATTATTATGTGAAATTTTCGCAACAAAAGGTTCAAATTTTTGCCATTAAAAGTCATATTTTGAGACGAAAAGTCAAATTTTTGTGACACAATGTCCAAATATCATCCATTAAAGTTCATATTTGAGTCAAAAGGTCAGAATTAGCTGATAAAAGCGTAGATTTTGGCCATAAAAATCCATATTTTGAGTTGAAAAGTCAGAATTATGTGATGACGAGTCCAAATTTATGCTATTAATAGTCATATTTTGAGACAAAAAGTCAGAATTAAGTGATAAAAGTCCAATTTTTGGCCATGGAAATTCATATTTTGAGATGAAAGGTCAAGATTATGTGATGAAAAGTGCAAATTTTTGCCATTAAAAGTCATAATTTGAGACGAAAAGTGAATTTTTTGTGATAAAATGTCCAAATTTTTGCCTTTGAAGTTCATAATTGAGAAGAAAGGTCAGAATTAAGTGATAAAAGTCCAATTTTTGGCCATGGAAATTCATATTTTGAGTTGTAAAGTAAGAATTATGTGATGAAAAGTCCAAATTTATGCTATTCAAAGTCAATTTTGTGATAAAAAGTCCAAAAACAGGCCATAAAAATTCATCTTTTGAGAGAAAAGGATAGAATTATGCAATTTAACGTCCAATCTTTGAGAGTAATATTACAAGCCTTATTCACCAGTAAAGTCAAGATAAATGTCTCACGGTCGGTTATACAGAGACTGTTTTTTTGTCAGGTTTTGCAGCATAAACGTTCAAACTAAAACATGAGCTGTTTGTTTTCTCCGCTTTTTTGTTTGAATTGGCTTTAATTTTTGTTTTCTTTGATTCAAATGATAAACAAATGAATAAATCTCAGGGGTCACAGATTTGGTTGTATGTTAAATTCGGGGTCAGGACTCAGAAAGGACTTAAACGACCCCCCCCCACACACACACACACACGTGAGGAAGTGTTTGACTGTCGCCCCCAGTGTTGTCTGACGCCATTAACACACCTGGCGAGGAATGAGGAGCAGATCTGTGATCGGCGCCGACTGCGGCCTCACTCTTCATCTCTGTCACGGCGCAGAGAGCAGAGTCTGTGTCAGCCGCCGTCACAGCACGATGCAACCCTGACACCTGGGGGGGGGGGTCTGCACGGTCACTTTCTGCTTCCTGCTCCCCCCTGACACTGCCGCCTCTGTTTACCTGCAGCAGGTGAGCGGAGACGTCCTGATTGACCCACTTTTCACACTTTCAGACGCGACAGTACCAGGAAATTTAGAGACCACGACCACACGCAGCAGAGAAACTGTGAAACTGCAGAAATTTATATTATTTTGACCTATAATCAGGTTTTAAGTCACTAAAAACGACCTTTTCTGAAAACTATTGGTATCTGGAGTTTTAGGATCTTAACCCTGTAAAGCCAAACGCACCAAAATGATGAATAGTTTGTTTAGAAACCTGTCACAAATATGTTTTAAAACATATCCTACCACCTTGAAGATTCATCCAAAGTCTCATGAAATCATCCACTCACATATTTTCAGGAAAATTTTGCTTGATTTTCAAGAAGTTGCCGCAAGAATTACATCAAATTAGTTACTTTTTCTTTTTAAATAAGAGTTTTCTGCATGAAATAAATGCATATTTACGAAAAACTTTAATAAAATAGTTAAGTGCAAAACTGCCCAGTGTGTCAAATGTGATAAAAGAAATAAATCATGAATGAAATAATGAAGCAATAATTTTTTGTGGGTTTTGTTAAAAGGGGTAAATAAACATCTCAGTTCCAAAAAATTAGAATTTTCTCAATATTTTTTTGATAGGGCGGGCTTTACAGGGTTAAAGGTCACAGCTTGCTGCCAAAAAATTAGTTATTATAAAGTTATTTTTGCGCGTGTGTTAGATTTTAACACTGATGCAAACGTTTCTTGTTTAATTCTTATTTCTGTAAGTCCATCTTTTCCTTCTGTGAAAGAGTAAAAGGTGCTTGGGGGGGTCTGAAGTGCAAAAACAAAGGCTTTTATTTGATTTATCACACAGTGCGTTGCCATGGTAACCGTGTGATGACTGTTCCATGTGGTCACACTCTACAAAGAAGAGGAACAGGTGACAAAAATAATGTTATAAACCAGTGATTCCCAACCTTTCCACACTCAGGGCCCACTTCTAAGTCTCAAAAATGTTCGCGGCCTACGTCACTTTTTATAT
The DNA here is from genome assembly GCA_008086565.1 of Thalassoma bifasciatum. Taxonomy (NCBI): domain Eukaryota; kingdom Metazoa; phylum Chordata; class Actinopteri; order Labriformes; family Labridae; genus Thalassoma; species Thalassoma bifasciatum. The sequence goes on from RPOG01001202.1 coordinate 20,911, forward strand.
ATTTAAATAAAATAATTGAATTGGACATGTTAAACCTTTGGGATACCAAACCCACTGGCAAGAACAACAACAACAAAAAAGGCCACTTACTCTTAAATAACTGGCATTTACAAACTAATTGTCCAATCTGAAAACCTGAAAAAACTGGCCAAATTGTCAGATTCTCACATTTCCCAGGGTACCTGAATGTATCGTGATCTTTTCCATGTGTCTCATCCACGTGGGAGAATAATCCAGCTTTATAGACTATTCAAACATTAATTTATCTTTTAAAAACCTAAAACACAACATTTTTCTTGACTTGTTGGTTGAAAATGACTCATATTTAGAATAATAAGACAGTTTGGGATAAATGAGTTGTAAAATATCGGCCTTATCGTTTATCCTTAATAAAAATATGAGACTAATACACTCAAAAACTGAAATCTAAGCAAGTCATTATGTCTTATTTTTAGTAATATTTGTCTTACTATTCTTGATTTGAGCCACATTTACTAGACAAGGTCATAATAATGTCTCATTTCAAGTTTTTTAAAGACAAAAATGAGGCATCAATTGCTTGTAACAAGCAAAAAAAAAAATCTGCCAATGGGATAAGATAAAGATTCTTGTTTTAAAACATCTTTCTAATTTCAAGAAACTTCCCGGGAGAATTTGTCTTATCCCATTGGCAGATTTTTTTGACTTGTTACAAGCAATTTACACCTCATTTTTGTCTTAAAAAACGTGAAATAAGACATTTTTATGACCTGATCTGGTGAATGTGGCTCAAATTAAGAATAATAAGACAATTTTTACTACAAATGAGACAGAATGACTTGCTTAGATTTCAGTTTTCTCAGTGTAGATGTTTCGTGTGGACATGGCCTGAATGTTCTCGTTGTAGTTGGTGCTTGTTTCCATAGTTGGTTTCATCTTTTCTCGATGTCTCAGACTTTTAAAGGTGGAGGTAAAGTCTGAAGATAGATCTCACCAAAGTGTTTGTGCGATAATTGAAAAGCTGGGAAACCCTTGAACCTTTCTGACCTTTGACCTGAGGAACTCGCTCTGACGCTTTCAGAAACTTTCACATCGAGTTGTGACCAAAAACTGTAAAGTCCTGAAGCTGATTTGCATGATACACAAGTTTCTCATGAGACAGAAATCTTTCGTTGTTTTGTTCGGCAAATGTCGACTTTCTTTATTATACCAATGAATCAAATAATCCTGTTTTTGGTCGTAAAGTGCTGAACATTGCTCCAAACTTTTACCCTGAATCCAAATATCGTAAGAAGCTTTAAAAGATACAAGCTCTCCTTTTTCCTGCTGAGTAATTCTTTAATTCTATCAGTTTCCCTTTGGACGGCCTCCAGGTGTGAGGAGCTGCTATTTCTGCACACACACACTCTCACACACACACACTCTCACACACACACACACACAGAAAAGATCGTCCGAGCTGGATTGAGTTAGATTAGCGGTCGTACTTCAGGACATGTGCAACTTTAAAGCCTCTTAACCTCCTGACATTAGTTAACTCAGACCACTCTGACCCTGTAATGCTCTCAATCGCCACCAGTGGGCGCCGCTCTCCACCTCCAGGCCCTGATTGATGAGAAAGAAGTGTGTGAATTATAATTCTGCTCAGACTGATGGGAGGAAGTGAAGGTGAGCATATTGTGGGAGAAGGTGTGAAGTGCTGAGAGAGTTTGATGCAGAAAGAAGCGACACGTCCCTCAGGCGTCTGTCAGAAAAGCAGATACGCTGATCATTTTTTTCACCCCCCAAATCTCCAGAAGCTTCTGAGGCTAAAGTCACAGGTCTGTTTGTCTGCCTGGTGTTTACGTGGCTGTAGGGCAGCGTCACATCCGCTTCAGTTCAAAGAGAAGTTTGACAGTAACCTTGAAAGTTCCTCCTGTCNGCAGCGGCGTCTGCAGGGGCGTCTGCAGGGGTTCCAGGAGCGAGGGCGGGTGCAGGCGGGGGTTACCGGGAGACGTGGAGGAAGATGACGAGGAAGAGGAGGAGGAGATGGGTCTGAACCAGCCCAGGCTGGCGCCGTGTTTGCCGGGGTGACTGAGGTACTGAGGGGTGGGCCGACTGGTGGTCCAGCCTGCTGAGGTGGCGCCCGAAACGGAAACGCTGGTAGAAGCGAAGGGGTGGTCGGGGTAGTAGCTGAGGGCGTGGTGAGCCGACGTCTGCAGGGGGAAGGGTTTGTAGAAAGTGTTCCCGGAGAAGTCGCCGTCGTACGAGGAGGTGAAGTCGAGGCGGTTGGGGGTGACGCCCTGCTGCGGCGGCAGGTACCAGTGGCTGTGCGGCCCCGGGCTGGAGGACGGGTCTTTGCGCTGCTGCGGCGCCGCCATGCTGAAACGACCCTGAGGCAGCGGGCTCATGTACTGCTCTGAGAAATAGCCCTGAGGGTAACAGCCCCCTGTTAGCAGCTGCTGGCTCTCTGTGGGGGAGGGGGTGAGGCGGTCAGAGTCAGGAGGCGCGTACAGCCTAAACATGGGGGAGGAAGGAGAGGAAGAGGAGGAGGAGGAGGAGGGGGGCAGAGCGTGAGAGGAGAGAAAAAAAGAGGTGTGATTTCCTGAGCAAACCTCAAACTATCTATCAAACATCTCACACCCTCTGAGAGCAGCCAGAGCGCGAGAGGAAAGAAATTTCATCTATTCAAATATTAAAATAAGAACAGACACGAAAAACTCTGCATGAAAACATCCTTCAGTATTTTTAGAGAGACTTTAGAGAAACACACAAACGAAAACACTTTTAAAGACTTTTTCCTGCAACTGCAAACAGCTTAAAGATGACTTACGTGTCGTAGCTGTCGCGGAAACCTTTAGCAAAGGGGTTGTGGTCTATTTTGAGCTGAGTGATCTGTACGGGGAATAAGAGGAGGGCAACAAGAGGAAAAAGAAAAGGAGTGAGCAACCACGCAAGAGAAAGAGGAGAGCAGACAGAGAGGAGGTCACTGACGAATAATTAATGAGGGCGAAGACTTGAACTTCATCGTCTGCATCTTCACATTTACAGACACAAACAAACAGAGTTTATCTTCATTTATCAACAGAAAATCATCCACAGTAACAGCTGCTGCAGATCCAGGTCAGCTGAGGTGACTCTCACATGAACTCTGTGCACTAAACACAGCTCACACACACACACACACACACATGCTGCAGATTACAGGAATGTAAATGAGTGTGTGTGAATTTTTCATACATGTTTAAACTGCTCTGACGTTGAATCATTGATGTCGGTGTCAGGGAGGTTATCAGAGCTGTTGTTGTGATTTAAAGGCCTCAACAGGACGGAGAACATTCAAATAAAACCAAACAGAGTCTCACGAAGTTTTTGACTCACGTCAGCGTTCTGATAGGCCGTCACGGCGATGAATTGCGTCTCGGGGAAGATGAAAGTTTGAGCCTTGGAGGACAGGTAAGGGTCTTCAGATCCGTCCTCTTTGACCTCAACGATGTGAAGACGAGGCTGATATTTATGCAGCGACTGAAGCACAATCATCTAAAAGAGAAACAGACAAAAAAAATAACTTTAAAGATCCATTTCTGAACATTCTTTAACCTTTCAATGACCCCAAACAAGAAAAAAGGAATAGAAACTTTTTTGTTTGCATTTCCTATTACAATGAGAGAGTGATAACCACAACCTCTTTTTCTTTTCTTTTTTCAAACAAACCTTTGAGTTTTTAAACTCACTTTGTGGTTAGTGTCTGAAATTTGGCACAAATCTCAAGTAAGAAAAAGTTACATAAAATGCTGATTTAGAAAAAAATGATTTGCTCATAAATATCCAGGTTATTGAACATTTTTGATTTTTGTAAGTTTGCCACAAAATATTGAGCAAAGTTATTTTAACCAAGGGAAATATTGCATGAAATATGCAAAAAAATTGCATTTGTAAATTTTTAATCTATGTGTAGAAAAAAAGCAATTCTTTTTAAAACAGAGTCACGATTTTAAGACACAGAAATGTTGAAATTGGAAGATAAAAAGTCCAATTTTAAGGTTGTCCAAATTTTGAGATAGTAAGTATTTAAGTCAAAGTAAAAATCTTGGTACAATATGTTGAAAATTTTGAGAAAAAAAAATTGAAATTTGATGATTAAAACTAAAAAAAGAATTGGATTGTTAAATTTTCAGTTGTTAGGTCAAATTTGTGAGAAATAAGTCAAATTTTTGAAATTGAAAATTTAAGACAAAAGTCAAGAATTTGACAATGAGGTCAATTATTTGAGATAAAATGTCAAAATTTGTAACATTCTGCAAAATTTTGAGATAAGTAGTAAAAATTTTGGGGATTTTATGTCAAATTTATGAGAAAAAAAGTAAAAAATTTGAGATGGAAAAAGTTGGAACTGGAAGTTTAAAAGTGAGATTTTAAGACAGTCAAAGTTTCTCGACCAATACAGTGAAATTTTTGAGAAAATAAAAGTCAAAATTCGAAATAAAATGTCAAAATTGTAAGATGTGGTCAAACTTTTCAGTTGAAAGTCAAAATTATGACAGAAAAACCAAGATTTTGTGATGGAAAGGCAATTCTTTAAAATTGGGAACCACATTTTTGAGATAAAAAAGTTGAATTGTTCACTTATTGACTCTTAATTTCTCAAAGTTAGTTTTTAGTTTTTTATCTTTAACTGGCAGAAATTGTCTTCTTTACATTATTTATGTTTGCGTCCTTCAAACATTAAAGGAGAGTTTTAAATAAATGAGTTATGAAGCTACTTTGTCGTCTTTGAGGATCTTTGGGTGTTTTTGCAGATTTTTTTGAACAAACTGAGCTTTGTTTTGGTGGTAGAAACTCAGAGAGAGGTGCAGACGTTACCTGAGCCACGTTGTTGGTGCTGCCCTTGTTGTTGGTGAGTTTGAGTTTGCTGAAAGAAACTTCTTGTCTCATCCAGTGAGCTCCAGTGTTCGGAGAGTCCGGGTGCATGTACATCCTGTTTCCTGTGAGGACAAACGTTCGCGCAATCAGCAAAAACAATCACGACTTTTATGATTCAGTCTCATAAAGAAGAATTAAGAAAAGTCTTATTTGCATCCAAAGCTGAAAAACAGAGTAAACATCTGCAGGTGATGAAGCTAAAATGACCTAAAAAGTCGTCTCCTCCTGTTTTCTGCTCTGATTTTCCTTCATTCAGAGTCGACGCTGTGATTTTTCACAGCATCACCACAGTGACCCGCTAACCTTCCATCACTACACCACACAAACAAACTATTAAAACTAATTCAGTTAAACTGTTTCACCACAGTTTCCACAACTGTAACACATCAAGTGTCACCTTTACACAACAGCTGGCACCAGTGTGAACACACTTTAACACACTTTCTGTCATTTACATGATTGTGGTTATCATCAAACGCTGAATATCGACTCATTCACCGTCTGATGTTTTTGTTCAGGGTGTGAGGAGGAAATTATTACTGATGAGGGAGGAGGAGAAAAGGATGGAGGTGGGAGTTTGAGACCAGGTGCATGATGTTTAAGGATTCAAAGGGTTAATAAAAGTGCACTTTCAACATTTAGAAATAACTAATTTCTGACAAATTAGTCAATTTTGAAATGAGAAATTTGAATTTTAAGATAAAAATCAAAATTTTCGGGTTAAACTATGACATTTTTGGGTTAAAATTAAAAAATCTGAGATAATTAAGCCAAATAATAAGGGAGGAAGTAAAAAAAAAAGTTTGCGATAATGAAGAAAAACATTTTGGTATTTGTCAAAATTTTGTGATTACATCATCAAAGTTGTGAGAAAAAGTCAGAATTTTGTGATTAAAAGTAAAAAATTTGAGTTAATAAAGTCAAATAATGAGATAGGAAGTTTAGAAGTTTGCAATAATAAAGTTAAAAAAAATGAAATTGGTCAAAATTCTGTGATTTTTATTGTCAAAGTTGTGAGGAAAAACTAAAAAATGTGAGATTATTACATCAGATAATGACAAAAATTCAACATTTTGAGAGAAGACATTAGAAAATTGAAATAAAAGTCAAAATTTTTTGGGTAAAATATGAAATTTTCTTGTTACAATTAGAAAATTTGAGATCATAAAGTCAAATGATAAGATAAGAAGTTCAAAAGTTTGCGATAATGAACAAAAAAGTTTTGAGATTAGTCAAAATTTCGTGATTATATAGTCGAAGCTGTGAGAAAAAGTCAGAATTTTGTGATTAGAAGTAAAAAATTTGAGTTAATAAAGTCAAATGATGAGATAGGAAGTTTAGAAGTTTGCAATAATAAAGTTAAAAAAAATGAAATTGTTCAAAATTCTGTGATTTTATTGTCAAAGTTGTGAGGAAAAACTAAAAAATGTGAGATTATTACATCAAATAATGACAAAAATTCAACATTTTGAGAGAAGAAATTAGAAAATTGGAATAAAAGTCAAAATTTTGTGATTAAAAGTAAAAAATTTGAGATCATTACATCAAATTATGTTAATAAAGTCAAATAATGAGATAGGAAGTTTAGAAGTTTGCAATAATAAAGTTTAAAAAAATGAAATTGTTCAAAATTCTGTGATTTTATTGTCAAAGTTGTGAGGAAAAACCAAAAAATGTGAGATTATTACATCAAATAATGACAAAAATTCAACATTTTGAGAGAAGACATTAGAAAATTGAAATAAAAGTCAAAATTTTGTGATTAAAAGTACAAAATTTGAGATCATTACATCAAATTGTGTTAATAAAGTCAAATAATGAGATAGGAAGTTTAGAAGTTTGCAATAATAAAGTTTAAAAAAATTAAATTGTTCAAAATTCTGTGATTTTATTGTCAAAATTGTGAGGAAAAACTAAAAAATGTGAGATTATTACATCTAATGACAAAAATTCAACATTTTGAGAGAAGAAATTAGAAAATTGGAATAAAAGTCAAAATTTTTAGGGTAAAATATGAAATTTTCTGGTTACAATTAGAAAATTTGAGATCATAAAGTCAAATGATGAGATAAGAAGTTCAAAAGTTTGCGATAATGAACCAAAAAGTTTTGAGATTAGTCAAAATTTCGTGATTATATAGTCGAAGCTGTGAGATAAAAGATGACATTTTGAAATAAAGTCAGAAATAAACAGTTTTACACTGTTACACTAAAATATTGTTTATTACTGTTGAGATTCAGCTGTAAATTTGCAGCAAAGTGTCACAGTGTAACTGCAAAAACACGCAAATATAATTGTTTTAAAGCCTTAAAGTGTGTGTAGCTGAAGCTGTGAGGGGTTAATTCCTCTCAGACAGAAACTTCTCACATCTCTGGTGCATCATGTTGCACACCTTGGTTTACCTACTGTAAACAACAGCGAAACAAACCACTTCCTCACAGCGAGCAGAGCTGACACGTCTACAACTCGTCCTGTGAGCGCGCTCAGTTTGCAGCAGGAAAAAACGTGAGCAGGATAAAAAAAAGTGGGAATTGAAGAGATTGTTTGATGTTGCTGAGGAGTTTTTGTGGAGCTGCAGAATCTCAAGTGTTGTGAGATAGAACAGAATCAGTGTTAGACGCCGTGTCGGGCGATCACTTCTCTTAAAGGTCTCTAGAATCTTTATTCAAATGTGAAGTTTGATCTGTGGTTATTTTTCGTCCTGGAGTTAAATGAGTCATCGTGAATCCCTTTAACAGTGCAGACAGAGGTGGGGTTTATTTCACTTATCTGTTAAAGTTTGAGTGAGTTTTTATCCCTAATCACACTTCCTGTGTCAGATATTTGCAGAGTATTGCAGTGAGTTTTGTCGCACACTCACCCGGCATGTTCCCCTCTGCTTTCCCACACTGGACCCACTTCCCGCCCTGGTACCTCCAGTGATGCTGATCGGCCAGAACCACGTCCACGTAGACGTTATAATGAGCCGTCGGGTCCAGGAGGCTGATGTTGAAGCTGAGGAAGGGAAACATCCTCCTGGAGAAACACCAGAAAAATACAACGTTATTGTTCTTTCGTACAACTTGGGACGTTGAGTAAAATGTAAATAATAACAGAAAACAATGATTTGATATTCTTCTTCAACCCAAGATAAGATATTTAATGTTCGAACTGATAAACTTTATTGTTTTTGTGCAAATATTCATTCATTTTGAATTTGATGCCGGCAACACGTTCCTAAAAAGTTTCATGTTTCTCACTGTGTTACACCTCAGTTTAGTAGCTGCACTCTTCTACTACGGAGCCACGCTGTTGTAACAGGAGCAGAATGTGTCTTGGTTTCATTGTCTTTCTGAAATAATCAGGGACGTCCCTGAAAAAGACAAAGTGTCTTGGATGGCAGCAGATGTTGCTCCAAAACCTGTTTGTACCTTTCAGCATTAATGCTGCCTTCACAGATACTGGGACAGTTACCCATGATGCCATGGGGCACTAACACACCCCCATACCATCACAGATGCTGCTTTTGAACTTTGACCTGAGAACAATCCTGATTGTCCTTTTCCTCTTTGGCCCAGAGGACACCACGTCCATGATTTCCAAAAAGAGTTTGGCGGCGTTTGTGTGTTTTTGATGTCTGACTTTGGATTTTTTTAGATTGTTTTTGTTGTTGTTGCTCATATTGAGTCATAATTTTGTGGACGATATGTCAAATTTATGAGATAAGATGTCATATTCTGAGGCGAAATGTCATATGTAGCTGATAGAAAATTAAATATATCGGATAAAGAACTCAAACTTTTGAGATGAAAGAGTCAAATAAATGTGATAAAAATTTGAATTCTCAGATTGAAAGTCAAATTCTTAAGATATACAAGTCAAATTAATGAGATTAAAAGTCAAATTTAAGTGATAAAAACTCAAATTATGAGATTAAAAGTCAAAATAATGTGATTGAAACTCAAAATTATGTGACAAAGTCATTTTATGAGATGAAAACTCAAATTTATTGATTAAAAGTCAAATTTAAGTGGTTAAAAGTGAAATTTAAATGATCAAAAGTCAAAATTATGAGATTAAAGTCAAACTTTGACATCAAAAGTCAAATTTTTTAGAAACAGATGTTCAATTTAAGCGATAAAAAGTCAAATTTATTAGATTAAGAAGTCAAAGTTAAAAAGAGTTCTGCAGCGTTTGTGTGTGTTGTTGATGTGTGACTTTGTCTTTGCATGGTAGAGTTTGAACTGTCACTTGTAGATGTAGTGATGAACTGTGTTAACTGACAATGGTTTTCTGAAGTGTTCCTGAGCCCACGTGCTAATATCCTTTACACAATGATGTGGGTTTTTAATGCAGCGCCGNCTGAGGGGTCAAAGGTCACGGCCATTCAATGTTGGTTTTGGGCCTTGCTGCTTACGTGCAGAGATTTCTCCAGATTCTCTGAATCTTTTGATGATATTATGGTCTGTAGATGATGAAATCCATCAATTCCTGCAGTTGGACAAAGTTGAGAAACATTGTTCTTAAACTGTTGGACTGTTTGCTCACGCAGTTGTTGACAAAGTGGTGAACCTGGCTCCATCTTGTGAAGGATTGAACCTGTAGTTTCACCTCAGGGAAACTTAACAAACAGGATTGAAGGGAGTGAGACTGTGAAGTGTGCGTTTCTTTATCATCAGTGATCTTCTCTGAAACGACCCTGATGGGTGGAGGTGAAGCTGTGATGTGTTTCCTGTTCAGACCTTAAAGACTCTGAGTGTTTCCTCCTCCTCCCGTCGTTGAGTGGAGAGTAATGGACGTGAGTGTAGAGGATGTCTGACGAGTGCAGGGGACGAGCGTGTGTGAAACTTTAATGTTCCTCTTAATAAAAGATAACTCAGCAGCTGCAGCTTTACAGGTTGAGCTGATTCTGATGTCAGAGGGCTTCAGTGAGACGGGGTGACGGGGAGGTCAGGGCGTCCCCGGGCGCCGCCGCCGCCCAGGAAGGAGGAGGAGAGGCGGGGTTAAAGGAGGAGGAAATATAGGACATGAACACTTCATAAATAAAAGGACAAACAGTGACGCTGTGTTGATGTGTTTCTGAGTGTTTACACCGGGGTGACCATATTCTCAAGATCCTCAAACACAACAAATAAACCAAACATTAATTTAAAACACTCCTTTACTGTTTAAAGGGAACATTTTATTTCACATGAACAAAATCCTAATTTCGCCAGTTCCAAATATAAAAATCAAAATGTGTAATATAATATTTCAAAATATGAATTTGACTTTTTATCTCACATCTTTGACATCTTCTCAATTTTTTGTTTTTTGTCTCAATGTTTAGAATTTCTTATCACATGTTGGACTTTTTATCTAAAAAATTTAACATTTTTTTTCATAAAACCTTTGACCTTTTATCTCAAATCTTTGACCCTTTACTTTAAATCTGTGACTTTTCCCCCATAATTTTGATTTTATCGTCTCATAATTTTCACTTTCTTACAATTTGGATTTTTTTTTAATCACAAAAAATTCAACTTTGTATCTCAATATTTGGACTTTTCATCTCAGGATTTAGACATTTCTCAATTTAACGTCAAAATTCTGACTGAATACGGGCCAAAAAAAAATCTCAACAAAGTCAAGTTTTTATTTGATATTGGAAATTGTGCTTCCATCTTAAAGCCTGACCACATTCTTCACAAAAAAAGACTGAAGTTCATGTTTCTCTTGTGCAAAAACGTAAATTTTGCCTCAGATTCGCTTGATTCTAAGTGTCAGTGGTGTTAAGAAAAATTCAGAGATTCTTGGAAATTGTATTAAATCCCCTTCGACGTAATGTTATGACTCAATAGGAGGACGTTTGCTCAGCCTAGTTCAGAGGTTCCTTATTAATATTTCACAAGGCCACAATAAAGACGTCAAAGAAAGACATTATTTGATATTCTGACACAGGAAACGTTGGTTCAATTCAACTGCAGGGTTTGTTTTTGCTTTGCAACAGTGGAGGAGGCTTCTGAAGCGCTGGATTCAAGAATGTTAAATCTTAAAGAGACAGTAGCAGAAAGGAAGTTTTTCAAACGTTACATTTGTCGCATCTTAATTGTATAAAACTGAGCGATTGTTAAAGAACAAATTAAAAACCTGAAAATGAGGAAATGAACTCTCTGGATTAAACCTGGAGCGAAAACTTTCCAACCAAACAACATCTCACTTCACTGACCTGTTAACCCCCTCACGTGCTCTCTGCTTATTTGTTGACCGACCCCAAGCTACACACACACACACACACACACACACACTCTTTGGGTCAATAAGGCTTCACCCGTGTGTAGTTGGTGTGAATAAAATCAGGGCAACATGTTTGACATTTGGCCTCGCTGGTTTACAGGCTGACAGTTCCTCAGGCTATGGAGCAACATGAACAACCAGCAACCCCCCCCCCTACACACACACACACACACACACACACACACACACACACACACACACACACACACACAATAGAAAACACACTGTGGCTGTTTTCTAAACCGACCACTACATACAACATGTGAAAGTTGTAAACACTATCTACTACTTTCACATGTAGTATGTAGTATGAGTGTTTTCATGGGTCTGTTTTTGAGTAAAAATGGTTAAAACGGTGAATAAAAATTCAGGGAGAACTTAAAATAGAGTCAGAGGGTAGCAAAAATTGTGAAATAAGTGATTAAAAAAACAGTGAAAAGTGGTTAAAATGGCCAAAAGCAACAAAAAATGGTTGTGCAATTTGTAGAAAACTTGGAATAAAGTCAGAAGTTAGAAAAAATGGTGAAATAAATGAAAAAAAAAAAAAAGCGCTGTTAAAATTGCAACAAAGATGGTTATAAAGGAAAATAGTCAGAAAGAAGAAAAAAAAGTGTTAAGTGACTATGATGTTCAAAACTACAAACAGTGCCCAATAAACTTGGAAAGTAGAAAGTAGCAAAATTTATTAAAAAGTGTCAACAACAGTGAAGTGGCTTAAAAAATGGGAAAGAAAATTTGTAGGAAACTCCAAAAACAGTCAAAAGGCAGGAAAGAAAAGGTTCAAAAATGTTGGAAAAAGAGACTAAACACTGTAAAAAGTGGTAAAAGTAGCAAGAAAATTCAGAGCAAACTTGGAATAAAATCAGAAGGTAGCAAAAATGACGAAATGGGTGATTTAAAAAAACAGTGAAAATCTGTTAAAAAGGCCAAAAGAAACTAAACATGGGAAGGAAATTTGTTAGAAACTTTGAAAAAAGTCAAAAAATGATATAAAAATGGTGAAAAAACAAGTAACAATCGTGAAAAGTGGTGAAATAAGTGCAAAGAAACCCCCCGCTTAAAGTGGTAAAAATTGCCTAAAGCAGTGATTCCCAACCTGTGGCCCGTGGCCCCCTTGTGGGCCGTGAAGGTATTGCAAGTGGGCCGCCAAATCATTTCCGGGTACAAATAAACATCTAAATATACAGGATAATGTCTAAAATGTCGAGCTCAGTTGAGTTTTAAAGGAAATTAAAACAGTTCAGAGTCATATATGAAATAAAAAAGTCCTTTAGGAAGGCATGTTAAGGCCCAACAGAAAATGTAACAAAAATGCTAAGCCCCAAATGTAACAAAAAGAATTGAAATGCAATAATTGACCCAAAATGGAACGTGTTGTTATATTTTGGGTAAAATCTTATTACAATTTTTGGCTTAGCATCTGTTACATTGTTTACCAGTTATCACATTTTGGGTTTCTTATATTTTTCATTATATTTGAGGCTGTTGTTATGTTTCAGGTCATTGTTACAAATTGGGGTGGGCCTCAAACATTTTTGAGATTTAAAAGTGGGCCCTGAGTTGGAAAAGGTTGGGAACCACTGGCCTAAAGCAACAAAAATGGGAAAACAGAAGTCATAAAGCTTTGAAAATAGTCCGAAAGAAGCAAAAATAATGCTCAATTAATGGTAGAATAGAGTGAAACGTGACTAAAATGGGTTTTAAAAGTAACAAAGAGAAATTTCATGGGTTGTTGTGCTGCAATTAATGTCAGTGTTCATTTACAATAAAGTGTTTGTTTAAAAACATTAAAAACAATTTCACAAAAAATCTCAATCGCAATACAGAGAAAAATAATCAGTTTTTTGTTTTAAATTGTTCAGTTTTATTCTGCATGTGTCTGAAAAAACGTCAGCAGTGGGACTTTTCCACTGACGCTCAGCTGTAGCTTCCAGTGTGTCTGACTGATGCCTCCCAGTGCACACACACACACACACACACACACACACACACACACACACACTCTTGTAAGACAAACCCTGAACGTTCCCAGTTGGGTCTTTCTGGCTACACTCAGAGTCCAGTTTAACAATCAATCATAGTTCTGGGTGAAACTGAACCGTGGCAGCAGCTCCGAGCAGAGAACAGGTGACAGAGCTCTTCTTCCATCGCACACACACTTTAATACGAGTGAAAACAGAAACTCTGCAGCGTATGAATGGATCTGAGAGAGTAAAACTCCACAAAACTTTTTTCTGCTCTGTGATTTCAGAGTTAGAAAAGTGAGACATAAAACTTCAGACTGAACATCTTCACATTCATTATTCTTCATCTTCTTTACACAGTACCCAGAAAACTAAATAAGTGTATTTTTAGACTAAACATGAGCCACATTTATCAGATAAGTCTAGAAAAATGTCTAATTTCAAGTTATTTGAAGACAGAAATGACATTTGAATTGTTTGTAATGAGCAAAAATCTGCCAATGAGGTGATACATTTTATCTTGTAATGTTTCTGTCTTGATACGAGAAACTTTTTTTTCTTACCCCACTGACAGATTTTTGCAGTTTTGTCTTTTCTGCACACATTTGCATCAACACAGCACAGATATTTAAATGTCTGGCTACGCAAAAACACCTCAGCTGTTACATACACTCCAAAAAATTAAAATCTAAGCAAGTGTTTATGTCTTAATTTAAGTACAAAAAGTCTAAATGATGTTGTAAAAACATTACTTAACATTATGATTATTTCAAGAAATCAGACGGGCAAATATTTTTTACTACATCTGCAGATTTTTTTAACTTATTGCAATTCAGACGTTATTTTTAGTTCAGTGTGGCTCATTTAAAGACTAAAAACACAATTCTGACTAAAAAGTAAGACATTAATGTTGCTTGGATTTCAGTTTTTTGCAGTGGATTCACCAAAATAAAAGTCTTAAATTCTCATATGTTAAGTTAGAGTCAACTGTTATGTTAGAAATGCATCAAGTAAAGATGCTGATAAATCCTATTTTTATATTATGTGTTAATCTGTTTAATGCTCAACCTGTTGTGAAAATGTAAAAGAGTATTAAGTATTGATATTTTATAATAATAAAGAGGATAAAAGTGATTACTTTTCAATAATTATTAGTCAAATAAAGAGTTTAGGAGTGTGTTAAGTACTTTTATTTTAAGAACATATGTTAAATTTTCTCCTCCACCTCTCTGCCTGATTTTGACAATTCACTGATAATGGGTCGTTTATAGGAAATCATAACCAGCATCGGGGGAAACCATAGAAAACACAACACAAAAAGGGTTTTTTACACGTGTGGGCGGCTCTCAGGGTTTCAGTGACGGGTTCAGAAAAAAACTGAAAACACAAACACACATGAAGCAGAGACAGAAATCTTTGGTATCACAGAGAACAGAAGCTGCACGCAACTCAGGCCTCGTTTCTGACTTTTATTTTGAAATTAAACTTTTTCTAGACTTGTCAGGTGAATGTGGCTCATGTTGAGTCACATTAAAACCAATATTACAAAACCAAAACTTTCTTGCAAAATAATATAATTGCAATTGCATTTTGTTTGTCAATTATTTCTAGGTTCTCATCTTAAATGTTTTTTAAAAAACTCATTGTAGAACATGAACAATTACGTTAATTACAGCACAACAACAACAACCCACTACCACTACAACTGGGACTGATTTTTACACATTTTAACCATTTTAACCTTCTTTTTTAACACTTCTGGTACATTTTTTGATACTTTCTCACTATTTTCCAGGTTCCCTCCCAATTTTCTTGCCAATTTTGTTGTTTTTGCTCATTTCTTTACACTGTTCATTGTTTTTTGCCACTTTTGGACCATTTTTTTTGCAACAAACTGACTGTTTTCTAAGTGTAATCCCAACTTTCTTGTTTTTTTGTTCATCTCAAATTAAATGCCAATTTTCATTGCTTTTTTAGCCACTTTTACTACCCCAAACTAAGTTTTATTGCTCCTCTTTGCTGTTTTTGCCTCTTTTCTCCACTTGTATAGTTTCTTTTGTAAAGGTAGTTTTTAACAGTTTGTCTCTTTGGTTGAGTAACTCTGGTGTAGAACAGAAAACATCTGCTGCAAAAACTGTAGCTGATATTTCGACACATCTCAGCTTATAGAAATATTGCACCGTCTGCGATTAGAATATTGCAACAGGACGTGTTGCGATTTAATCTCATTTGTGTTTAATTGCCCAGCCCTGCTCTTGGTGCAGATAACTTTTATCTGTGAGGTTTTAAAGTGGAGCGTGCCCTCTGAAAGTGTTGTGGTGAAGGAGTCAGACTCTTGTGACTTGGTCTGATAAACTCGAGGACAGGGAGACTGGTTGTGGTAATCATTCGGGGTTTACCCTGAACTTAGGGGAGGGTTTTCTTTACTAATCACATCTATTTAACTTCTAATGGAAAACAATGCACTTTTTTAACTCAAAGGTTTGGCCTTCAGCCTGTGTTTAAAGGTGGAGTTTGCAGGAATATTCGATAGGTTTTGTTTAACTCGTCTCCTCTTCCGTGGCTCAGTGTCAGCTGCTGCACATGCTCACTGCCTCTGACCGTAGCTAATAAAAATTCTCCTCCTCACCCACAAAGCCCTCCACAACCAGGCCCCCTCCTACCTCTCCAACCTGCTCCACCATTACACCCCTTTCCAAGATCTCCGCTCATCCGAAGCCCACCTCCTCTCCATACCACCCGACACCAAGCACCGAACCTGGGGGGACAGAGCCTTCTCTGTGGCTGCCCCCCACCCTCTGGAACACCTTACCACAACACATCCGAGCCTGTCCAAACCCATCCACATTCAAAACCCTCCTCAAAACACATCTTTTTAAAAGTGTTTTTAATGTCTAACTGCTTTTAAATGTATCCCATGGTTTTGTTTTGTCTTGTTCTCATTGTTATAAGTTATTATTGTTGTTTATTATTGTTTTATTTGATGTTTTTAATGTCTGTAAAGCGTCTTTGAGTATTCAGAAAAGCGCTCTATAAATAAAATTTATTATTATTAAATTTATTAATAGCATGGCTAACAGTCCCAGCTTCGTAAACACACCATAGACGGTAAAAACAGCCCTGAAAGCACCTGCAGCTTAGCGTGAGAGAAACTCAAGAGCCGAACACCTGACTTTCTGCAGGTAAATGAGACAGGCTGCAGATAGACTGTAAAATAATTTTTTCTCTGTGTTATGGCCGCTATTGTTGGCACTCAGGATTGCTTCTTCCACTCGATATCAACACACAAAGTCCCATGTGCACTGAGCGCGCTGTGATTGGCTGGTCACCCATAACAACTCCAACTTTCCACCCAGAAATGTCCAAAGTACATCAACAAAACAGACGAGGGAATTTTTTAGGAGAATTCTGCATACTCTCACTTTAAGCCTTTGGCTTTAGCTTTCAGCTCCTGTTTTATCTTTTAGCTTTCTCACTTTCCTGTTCATCTTTCTTCTTCTCTTTTGTCTCTTTTCTGTCAGACAGTCCAGCCCCTGTTTCCACTGTATCCACTAAATAAAATGCAGAAATCATTTTCAGTAGAGGAAAAACACAGATCTCTTTTCTCGCTGCTAAACTTCGTCAGCCGGCGTGGTGTTGTCATGGCGACCTTGGCGTGCTGTAAATGAATCTGGTCCAATTTGATTAGGCAAATACATAAAGTAATAAGGTTTACAACAAATAACAACAATTGCAATAATTACCAATAATCATGTCAGCACTCTGTGTAATATCCATAATTTATAATTTACTTATGGCAGTACTTGTGCAATATTCCATACCTGTCTCATCATGTACATACCACAGATTTTAAGTAGACTGTACATACTCAATAGTCTATTCTATATTTTATTTTATATTTTTATGCTTAAATTTCAATTAGTAAGATACTTATGCTTATATTTGTACTTTCTTATATTTCTAACACTTTCTGAATGGGAGTAACTGTATACACTGCAAAAACGGAAATCTAAGCAAGTCATTCTGTCTTATTCGTAGTAAAAAATGTCTTATTGTTCTTAATTTGAGCCACATTCACCAGACCAGGTCATAAAAATGTCTTATTTCAAGTTTTTTAAAGACAAATAAGAGGTGTAAATTGCTTGTAACAAGTCAAAAAAATCTGCCAATGGGATAAAATTAGATTAGAAAGATGTCTTAAAACAAGAATCTTTTATCTTATCCCATTGGCTGATTTTTTTTTTGACTTGTTACAAGCAATTGATGCCTCATTTTTGCCTTTGAAAAACTTGAAATGAGACATTTTTACGACCTTGTCTCGTAAATGTGGCTCAAATCAAGAATAGTAAGAGAAATTTGACTAAAAATAAGACATAATGACTTGCTTGGATTTCAGTTTTTGCAGTGTACTAGTATTCTGACGAAAATGAGACTTTTTCCATGATCACTTTCATACTGTTCACAGCCACTTTAATACGAAACTAATGCTAAAAACGCTAAAAGAGCTTAACTCACCAATTAAAATGCTACATAGATAAAACTTCGGAGGAGGAACCAAGAACCGTTTCTTTCAGTTTTTTTCTGCATGTTTAGTTTAAACAAGAAACCCAGACTCAGAGATTTGAACCTGAAACGTATCCAAACATAAACTGTGTCAACAGCAGAGGGAATCAAACCCGCAGCTCTAAAAGCAGCAGACAGCCTCCCTAACCAACCTGCCACCGTGCCACTCTGACTCACAGCCGCTTTGACGGTAATGACAGTCGGCTGGTTGTCGCTCCCTGGGCCCGGTCCAGGTGAATAAAAACACAGGAGGAGTCATAACTGAAGCCTTTTCATTCAGACAGAAGAGGAGGATCAGATCAGTGTGGTGAGAGAGAGAGAGAGAGAGAGAGAGAGAGAGAGAGAGAGAAGACGGCTGGTGATGACATTTAAGAAAATCAAAATAAACTGTGTGGATGCTGGAGACAGAGAGAGGAGGAGGGTGGGGGTTGGGTCTGGGTAACAGAGGGGAAACCGCGGGGGGAAACAGAGGTTAGAGAAAGGGAAAAGGAAAGAGCAGAGGGTGGAGAGGAAGAGGAGGAGGAGGGAGGGAGGGTTTGTCCTGGGGATGCACGGCAGAAGAGGAGAGGAGGAAGTGGATATTCAGAGGGGAGAGGACTTTTCTGCATGAGCGCACCGGCTGATTCATCCAGACAGGAGTTCAGGTCCAGTTTTTGTCACCGTGCGAGCGCCTGATCATCTGTGACGAAAACATGCCAGTCTACAGCTGCTGCCGGACACAAGCACTCTTTAACACGGACGCTCGGCTTCTCCATCCGGCCGGAGCCAAGGAACGTGTCAGAGACTCAGCACTGATGTGAAATCATCCTCTGATGCTGATGATTTCACGCTGTAAACTGAAGCGTTTGTCTGCTTCATGATACGTCGACATCTACAACCAAAAATCTGAAAACTGTGAACAGAATAAGATCATTTAACCCATTACATCCCATCTAGCTCTGGCCTTCAAACCAGACTGTTTCAAAGCCTCTAACAGTCGAACCATGGGCTCAAAACTCATCAGTGACACCTCGTTTGACAGATTTAAATCTCTAGTTTAGAGAAATGTCATAGTTTTATCTGTGACTTAAGTCCAAATCAGGATAAATGCAGCTGAAACACTTCTTATCTCTTCGCTCTTTATGACCATTTTTGAGAACAATCAACTTCAAGATGCTTCATGTCAGACATAAAACATCCACCACATCACTTTTACACCTTCTCATCTACATCTGGGTGAAATTTGAGCTTTTTAGGTAAAACTTTGTAGGAGTTGTAGAGTTTTTAGTCTCAGGTGTCCATATACAGCAGTTGCCTCCTCATTTACCACATTCTAGTCTGACAATTTGCACAAACAAAACCAGCTTCATCAGTGCTCAGTGTCCTCTTTTTAGTCAACTTTGCTCTCTTTGTGAAAAGGCTCAACAACAATCATAAAATTCTAGTTCACAGTCACGGCTTATACCTCTTCTGTTGCGCACATGAATGTGAAAGAAGACGAACATCAACAAATAGGTCTCGCCAATGATCTGAATGGCTGCAGCTGGCTTCATGTGACGCGTAAGGTGATTGGTTAACTGTTAGAGTGAGTGACAGACCAATGAACGACCCTCGAATACTGTGAGCAATTGGTCAGTCAAGCAGGGAGCACTTGTTGTCTTTCACAAGCTGTCCTGGGATGAAAACTCAACTTAAAACCATGGGGTGACTTTAGTCTTGCAGCTAGAACCCTGTTGAAAACAAAGACTTGCAGCTTTGTCAGATGTACATTGAGGAGGAAATGCTCTAAGACTGTGAAGCTGCTGTTATTGATGAGAACGGACACGACAGACAGACAAACAACGGACTTTACAGGAGAAATTTCACCACTTGGAATAATTTGATGAAACAACACTTTTGATATGTTTGAACTCTGGATTCCTCTGGTGGAAAGGAGAGTGAATATTCAGGGTACGGGCGTCAGGATGTGACGTAATGACCCCAAACAGGTAGGACGTCCACGTTGTTGTGATCACTATCAGAGTGATTCTTTCACTAATTAGAAGAAAACTGTGAAACAAACTTAGAGACTGAAATGAGAAGAATCTAAACTTTCTAACGCGGTTTATTATTCTGATGTTTGACTGTTTATACTGTGAGGTGGACACTGATGATCTGGTTGAATGTAAGAGGTTAAATCACTCTATGGAATTTAGAAGAAGTTTTCATCCAGATTTGGTATCTGCTTTACCAAACTTTAAATTCACAGTATATTTTAAGGCCCTCACCTCCATTAACCCTCATAAAACCCAAATATAGACAGACAGCAGTCAGAAAATACCGCCGCTGAGGCCAACAGGGATTGGTCTGCACCTCGAAGCGTGCTGGACTTCNGAAGAAAACTGTGAAACAAACTTAGAGACTGAAATGAGAAGAATCTAAACTTTCTAACGTGGTTTATTATTCTGATGTTTGACTGTTTATACTGTGAGGTGGACACTGATGATCTGGTTGAATGTAAGAGGTTAAATCACTCTATGGAATTTAGAAGAAGTTTTCATCCAGATTTGGTATCTGCTTTACCAAACTTTAAATTCACAGTATATTTTAAGGCCCTCACCTCCATTAACCCTCATAAAACCCAAATATAGACAGACAGCAGTCAGAAAATACCGCCGCTGAGGCCAACAGGGATTGGTCTGCACCTCGAAGCGTGCTGGACTTCAGTTATTTCAGGAGCTTATTTTACAGACGAAGAGGAAGCTCGAGCTCAGCCCTGGGTGAAGACACTGGCACTTGATGTTTCTGCGAAAAGCTGCGTAAACAGCTGAACAGGAAGTGACAAGTCATACTGTCAAAACCTTGAAATAGACCCACTTCTGCTTTCAGAGCCAGAGATAAAGATAAAGGAGCTGATGCACTAAACCTCCAAACAGCATCTCCTCACAAACTTTATCTTCTATAAGTATAAAATATAATGTGTTATATTTATAAACGTCTGTCAGACAGCGCAGAGAGAGGACGCCCACTTTAGTTTCCTCTGTGATGTGGAGTGAAAATGCCCAAAATATGACAGACCCACTGTGGAAAGAAGCTTCATTATTCACCCCTGAAGTTTGATAAATTTACCACCATGAGCAAACCAATCACCCACGGTCCAGATATGATTACAAATTCAACTTTACCTGCAACGCCTGCACTCATTTAATGTCGAAACTTCCTTATAAACGCTGAAAGTGATGCAATAACATCTGTGATAAAAGCTGCAGAGAATCAATAAATCTTAAATCGAACGATTGTTTTCTCTCTGATTCATGTCAGAGTTTGGACTCAGTGGAGCAGAGAGATCACAAAAGCATAAATCCTCTCAGTCTGAGGAACCTTTGCATTAATTCAAAGAAAGATTTTGGTTTGTGTTCAGGTCTGAGTCGCCTTCTTTGGTCAAGCAGAACTTTAGAAAGTTCACAACAGCTTTTACCTCCAACCTGACTTAACTTCTTCAGCTCCACCGTGTCATCAGAAACCTGTGCAACATTAGTGTGACATCATCAAAGTATAAACAGTCACATCTTTGTCAAACATCAGAATGCTTTACCGCGTTTCAGTCTCTAAGTTTGTTTCACAGTTTTCTTCAGCAATAAAACGTAATTAGTGAAAGAATCACTCACAACAACGTGGACGTCCTACCTGTTTGGGGTCATTACGTCACATCCTGACGCCCGTACCCTGAATATTCACTCTCCTTTCCACCAGAGGAATCCAGAGTTCAAACATATCAAAAGTGTTGTTTCATCAAATTATTCCAAGTGGTGAAATTTCTCCTGTAAAGTCCGTTGTTTGTCTGTCTGTCGTGTCCGTTCTCATCAATAACAGCAGCTTCACAGTCTTAGAGCATTTCCTCCTCAATGTCAATCTGACAAAGCTGCAAGTCTTTGTTTTCAACAGGGTTCTAGCTGCAAGACGCAAGTGACCCCAAAATTTTTCTGATGAGTTTTAATGCCAGGACAGCTTGTGAAAGACAACAAGTGCTCCCTGCTTGACTGGCCAATAGCGCATGGTATGAGAGGGTCGTTCATTGGCTAACAAACCGGTCACTCACTTATACAGTAACCAATCACCTGACCCTTAACTTGGAGCCAGCTGTAGCCATTTAGATCATTGGGGAGCCCAACGTTTTGGGATGCATCCTCATTCACATTCATATAGAGGCACAATCTGTGACTGTGAACAACAATTTAATGATTTTTGTTGAACCTTTCCATTCAGAGAGCAAAGTTGATTGTAAAGAGGACACTGAGCACTGAAGAAAACTGCTTTTGTTTGCAGAATCTGCGAATGAGAGCATGGACTATGAGTAAAACTCTGCCTGGTGTTTGGTCACATAACACCAAAAACTCACAAAGTCCAAGAAAGTTTTACCAAAAAAACTCAAATTCCCCCCTAATGTTGATGACAAGGTGTAGAAACAATGTGATGGATGTTTTATGTCTGACATGAAACACCATGAAAATAGTCTTAAAAAAAGAGAGATAAAAAGTGTTTCAGCTGCATTTCTCCTGATGTCGACTATAGCCACAAATTAAAACATGACATTTTCTGAAAAAAGAAATTTTAATCTATCAAATGAGGTGTCACTGATGATTTTTGACCTCACGTTTCTTCAGTTATAAAGTTTGAAACATAGTCTGGAGTACAGACCAGAATATGGTGGAATACAAAAGGTTAAAACACTAAAGTCAGAGTGATTCTTAGTGACTCTTAATGTGTAAAGTGTAGTAATATTTTGAATTAATTTCCATAAAAAGTCCCTAAAATGAAGCTGCTTCTTGGAAACTATGACAGGGATGAACTCGTCTTCTGACTCATATCAGATGTGAAAACACACCAGGTGTAGGATTATTTCATTAGCTCAATCAGAGTAATGAAGGAAAAACTTCACTTTCTCTTTTCACTTTAAGTCACTCAACATGTTTTTTTTACTGAAGCAGAAACCCCCATTATCATGCACCAAAGAGCTGATTTCTTTTCCTCTCTCTGGACAACAGAAAAAGAAGCTGTATTTATATCACCCGCCAGAGAGTGTGCGTGTATGTTGATGATGTGTGTGTGTGTGTTTGTGTGCAGCGCTGCAGGAGCCAAACCTCCACCACAGGACCTGCAGTGGCACCAGCCTGTGTGGTGATCTGAATTTAGCTCATGAGATGTGCAGATGAATTCACCCTTTTTTGCTACAAGCCCCTGAAAATGTCTTGAGATTTCAAAGCCCAGGTGTGGTACACGAGCAAAACTTCTGAGAGGATCTGTCAGGCTGTACAGCGAGCAGGCGTCTACTGAAGAAAAAAAAAAAAGAGAGACTCTAGTCTTTTACTTCCTGAACTTCAAAGGTGCCTCACCTCCTCGGTGTGGCCATCTAAAGCCTCGCTGGTGTTTGACCCTTCTCTTACTTTCTCCTCTCTCTTTCGCCTGCTCTCCTATAGACTCAGGGTTTTGATGAACAATGCAGACCCTCAGACTTTCTGTCTCAAATCACAGCAAAATTAATGTCGAGGCCTGAAGGTGGGATGAAAATTTAAGGAGGGTTTCACCTCAGAAACTGGAGAAAAAAAAATCTTTTTTCGTTGCTCTTCTTTGCTCAACTTCCTGAAAAAGTTGCAGGAGTTTGGTTGAGTGTGTGTGTGTGTGTGTAAAAAGCCGTCGTTGCTGAGTGTGCAGGTGGTTTTGCATGAAAGGAAGAGTAATTAAAAGCGACATTTTCAGCGTCATGATTTGAAATGTTCGAAAAAATGAGGTTTGTGGTTTTTGCACAACATGAAAATTGTCTTTTTGTCTCATGTGGAAGGATTACACCTCCACACCCATCGCACTGAAGCTGCGGGTAGTTTGAACGACTTCTGTAAAACTCTGTGTGTGCATTTCACTGTTTGTTTGCACACAATTAAAGTCACATGATGTTCGAGTTATCGTGGCATTTTAAATTCAGAGAGCAGTGTGTGTGAAAGAAGCATGAAGGATCAAACTCTTTAAACCGATTCATTTCAAAAACAAAAGCATCACGTGCTGGAACAGCTACCTGAAACTCTCTGATTTCACCAAAACTTTCTCACCAAATCAACACACGCCTCATACGAACAAACCCCGAATCAGACGGTTTGAAAATCATTTCAAGTCTACGTTTGAAATGAAATACGAGAGGAGTTTCTGAAGTTCAGAGGAAGAAATATTCAGACTCTCTTTCGCACGATGCTTCAGAAGTTTTCAGTGGGTGAGGAGTCAAAGCTGCAGCAGCACCTGATCTCTACTCCAGAGCTGATTGTGGTTTGTCGATGTCTTTGTCTGTGACAGATGTGAGGTCTGTCCTGATACGTCTGGAGACAACATATGCAGCTTTAAAGCTTCTTTACAGATGTGTAAACCATCCATCGACTCCACCGTCTGAGCTCGTGTTTGTTTCTCATCTCGTCTGCTCGGAGGTTAAAGCTGGGGTCAGTTTCATGCTGCAGTTTCCCTCCTTCTGCCCTCTTTAAATTAAGACATAAGAGCCCAAACATCATATAACTTGAGGAATTAACTGCTGTTCAGTTTTTGGTCATTTTGAACCCATGCGGTGACTTCCATGACAGAGTCGTGTCTGTTTTTGTTGCACTTCTGTCTGAAGGCCCGAGGATCACAGCCCCCGATTCAGTTTCGCTTTTGTGTGAGATTTCTCGACTCTTCTTCTTGAGGATGTAAATGTAATCCCACAATTCATTGCTTGTCAATGATGTGGATGATTTTCTTACATCATTTCTGAGAGGTGACTCTTTCAATCCTGTATTTCGTGTTTCTTACCTGTTTTAAATTAACCTCATTGATTGAGAGTTTCTTCTTAGAATAACAAAACTGGTTTCATACTTTTTTAAAAATGTTTGGTTGCTCTTGACTGATTAGAAACATGTCGATGGCATCAAATTAAAAACATTATTTCAGTTTCAACATTTAATATTTCAGTTTTCTTGCAATGTCTTCATGTTTTAATGAGGTTTAAATGTTTTGCACACAGCCAAATTATATTTAAGTCAGCATGTGTAATTAAGGTTATAATAGAGAAGCTGTATGTCTAATAAATTTGTATTTTGTAAAGATATTTTATAACAGATACTGACAATTTGATAGGACATTTTTAGTGAGTGAAGTTTTTGTTAAAGTTGCGTCGATTTAAATTGAGAAATCAACACAAAAGAGGCACAAAAAAAACTGCATTTCTCTCAGCAGCAGGTGTTTAAAAAGTAAAATGTTGGAATTTAAACAAAACCCAGTGATTTCTAACATTGGCATCAAATGCAAAAAGTGCAAACACCAAAAGGAAATAAATTATTTATTTCAGATTGTTTTATTTTAAGACTTGAGTGAGATTTGATTTGAACCCTTTGGGCATTAAAAGCTGAATTCATTGTCGATATATCAGCCTCATATTAGTGACAGCGCTGTTGTTTTCTGCTCAGATCCGCGTCATGAGAACTGCGTGGCCTCAAACCTTCTGTCAAACACAAGTGTCGCGTTTTACAGGATTAATCCTCATCGACATGACTGCGCCTTAATGCGCACTGACCCATCACAGGACCCGGCAGCGCCGTCTCTCTCTCTCCCTCTCTCCCCTTCTTCTTCTTCTTCTCTCAGGAGAAACAAAAACACCAAAAATAATAAAATATCTCCTTTTAAATCTGCAGCAGCTGCGTGATATCGCGCTGAGATATGAATCATATAGTTTGTGCAGCGATTTATGAAAAAAGCGTCCGAGATTTCTATTCCCATTGATAGATATTTTGTCGTGACTGTGTTCCAAAATTTAGTCTGCATGTCAATATTTATTTTACGCAAAAACAATTAATTTTAATTCGTGGATCATATTTCAAACTGTGGAATCAAACAGAGGTGCCGAAATGTTTTCTGCAGCTTTTTGTAATTTCTGCACAAAGAATATTTGATTAGATCTAATCTGTGCATGAAAAAAAGAAAGTTGACTCTTTGAGAAGAATTAAACACACGCGCTGTAGATCATATCAACACTTTAAAGGAACTTTAAAAGATTAAATGTTCTTGCTTTCAGAGCTTCAGTTATGACTCAATCAGGTTTGGAGCAGGTGCGCGCAAAAGGAGCAAAGTTCAAACGCGACTAATTCTGAACTGCGCGTGTAGTTCAGAGGTTGTTCTCACTATTCTTCAAACTGGAACCTAAAAGCTGCCAACACCTCCGTCACCATCTGACCGGTGATGTGGTGCTGAAGCCTGCAAAGTCCTGCAGAAATGTAAAGTATGATTTTAAGTCCGTGAAGGCAGCATGACGAGGCGATTGGGTATCATTTAGTTCTCAGAAAAACTCTTCTGTTAATCGAAGTTGTAAAGTCACTGTGGTGTGGTGGTTAAACTGGTGGCGGTGCCTCATCATTTTTATGACCCAAGAATTTAGAGGTTAAAGGAAAAAGACGCTGCGTAATTTCGTGCTTGGATCAATTCAGCGCGTCTCTTTCCAGAAAAGGACGCAGAATTTGGATTTTATGGCACAAAAAGAAAGAGAAGCTGTGGAAGTTTTGTGCCAGTCTTACCTCCCCTGTTTGGTGATGATCATCTCGGTTTGGAACTTGTGGAACTTGGCCCACAGCGGGTAGTTATTGAGCAGAGCCTGCGTCTTCCCGCACACCTGTAGCCCAGGTAAAGGGTAGAGAGGAGGTCTCTGGTAGCCGTGCTGAAAGCCCGCTGGGTAATTCTCCGGGGAGGGAGAGTATAAGTCTTTNCGTTTCAGTCCCATTCAACATGCTGAGGTAGAGGTTGCCACCTATGCCGCCCATTTGCAGCCCCGCTCCCGCTCTGTGCGTAATGTCATAGGGCTCCACTCGTGCGTCCAGATGAATGAGAGCATGAACAACAAACAACAAATCACAAACAGCTCCGTTTGGACTCTTCTCCTCCTCGCATGAATCACTCTGTGCGCTCTGACAGCCCACGAGCTTCAAAGTTCTGCAAAACAAACCAAACTATAAATGAGGACATAAATCCATCAGCTGAGAATTAACTGCTCACTTTTTTTTAATTTTTGTGTTTAAATTCCGAGCAGCTGATTGTCTGATTTGACACGTGGAGCCGCTGCCAGTGTCTCAAACACTTTTCTAACCTATGATATATACATTTAGTAAGCGCTCATATTGTTGGAGGTGGGTCTGATGCAGAGAGAGGACGTGATAGGTTCACAAGAGAGAGAGACACGTCCCTCATCTCAGCACACACACACTCTCACACACACTCAAATACACACACACACTGCCCTCTGAAAGACACGGACTCTAAATAATTAATCACAGATTATAAGGATGATGTTTTACGCATTCTAGGTTACTCAAATTAATAAAAAGCAGCTGAATAATTCTTCACTTAAAGATTTAATGACACACACATTTCCTTTTGAGACCATTTACATAAATTTTATTCAGCGAAAATTAATATTTAATAACATGTTTGTGTCCTGTTTGGTGTGATAATGAAACATTTTATCAATAACAGCAGCAAAATCAAAACCTTTTTATTTCTTTATATATTTTTTTTCACTTGCAGTCAAAACATTTCCAGATCAGATTATTTGTGACTCTTTGTTTTCGCTCAATGACTCAATCTCCTCCCAAAGGTTATTTGACTCAAAAAAAAAAAAAAAAAAATTATTAAGTCAGAGGTTTATAAATGACAAAAACACGACTGAAAAGTGGTTGAAAAAGTCAGAGATGAAACCAAATCATCGTCATGTTTAATGTGTCACAGCGTGTGAGAGCTTTTCCATGAAATCACGACACAGTTTTGAGGTTTTGTGTCATCAAAAAGATCAGATTTCATTTTCAGTTCAAGTCATTTAACACTTACAAAAACTCGACTTTATTATTTGAATTCAGCAGTGAGCTGTCAGAGTGAGATGTCTTTGTTTTATCTTAAATAACACTCATTAAAATCAGTTTTTCAGTCTAAATGAAAATAAATAATTGAAAAAAAAATATTTTCAGAAAGCTTGCTGTTGGAGAAACAGATTTCACTTTACTTGAAAATGATTGGGGTCATTGTTAAAATGATCGTATACATTTCAAATGGTGTGACGTCATAGATGTGCACGCGGCAGGGTCAAGCCCTCTGGACTCTGGATGTTATTTATTATCATCTTTCAGAACTGGTGACAGATATGACACATATCATGGTGTCTTCTCTACTTTCTCTTCACATAGATGTTTTATTTGGGTCACTAACAGATATGACTTTTAAACAGGCCATTTTTAAAATACTAAAAATAAATGTTTATATTTGGTCATTGTTCAAACATGTACAAGTGCATTTATGCAAAAAACAAAAAAAAAACTTCGAGAAGTGTTTTTAGAGTTGAATTAAAAGCACAGCCTTGAAAAAAGTCATTTGTGGAGACTGTAATTTGTCTCAACATTAACTTATTTCTGTAACATTACTCATAATTCATCAAGTATCTGTAAATAAATTAAGAGTTTAAGAAACACAGGCATATAGATTTGCAGTTACATGATACCCAAAAGTGACTTGTACATTACAGTGGTCAAAAAATAAGTTTATTTGCAAATCTGAGAAGGATTTACTGAAATATTGATATGACTGACACCACATCTTCATGCTCTAGAATCAATTCTCACATCAAACTTTCAGTACTTTTGATACTTTTTTTTAAAATTTGAAGTAACGTTAAGAATGAACACGTTGAAAAGAAACTTAACTATTGAGCTCTTGCTTGAATCATCTTGTTGTCTTGTTTGTGGGAACTACTTTTTCTTCCGCATGAGTAAGTTCATAATGTGTAATCACAGCAGCTGCTTAGTCAGTTACTCAGTCTGAAAACACAGTGACAGAGTAAACAGAGTCATGTGTGCAGCTTTTTCAGCACCTACATTTATTCAGGTTGGTGTCCAGAGAAAAGATACTTCTAAGAGCAATTGCAATAAAAAGCCACGGTAAACTTAGAAAAGTTTCCCTCCCCCAGTTCTTAATAGCGTGTTTTTCCCCCTTTAACATCAATGACAGCTTGAAGTCTTTTGTGCTCGTTGTGGATGAGGGTCTTTATTTTCTCAAATGGAAAAACTGACCATTCTTCTTGGCAAAAAGCCTCCAGTTCCTGTAAATTCTTGAGCTGCAGGTTTGAGATCTCGATATTGAGGTCAGGAGACTGAGATGGCCACTCCAGAACCTTCACTTTATTCTGCTGTAGCCAATGGCAGGTCCACTCAGCCTTGTGTTTTGGATCATTGTCATGTGTGAACGTCCAAGTACGTCTCATGTGCAGCTTCTGGGCTGATGAGTGTAAATTTTCCTCCAGTATTTTCTGATAACATGCTGCATTCATCCTTCATTCATCAGTTTGGACCAAGTTTCCTGAGCCTTTGTAGCTCACACATCCCCAAAACATCAGTGATCCACCTCCGTGTTTCACAGTAGGAATGGTGGACCTTTCATCATAGGCCTTGTTGACTCCTCTCCAAATGGAACAATGTTTATGGTTGTGGACAAAAAGTTCACTTTTGCTCTCATCACTCCAAATGACTTTGTTCCAGAAGTTTTGAGGCTTGTCTCTGTGCTGTTTGGCGTATTGTAAGCAGGAAACTTTGTGGCATTTGTGTAGAAATGTCTTTCTTCAGCCCATTTTTCTTCAAGTGCCTCCTTATTGTGCATCTTGAAACATCCAGACCACATTCTTTCAGAGAGTCCTGGATTTCAGCTGCAAAAAAAGTCAAAACTGTGAGATAAGAGTCTGAATTTTTAGTTAAAAAATTCAAAATTTTGATGTTAAAATGAGGGATATTTTGAACTTTGGGAAGTTGAAATCCCTTTTATAAGGTTAGATCTACAAGAAAAATAAGTCAGAATTATGAGATAAAAATTGAGGTTTTTAGTTTAAAAAATTACAATTTTTAGATGATAAAGTCAAAAGAATTGGATAAAAGCAGAATCTCAAGATAAAACAGTTCAAAATTTGGGATAATGGAGCTGAAATGTTGAGATAACAGGTCAAAAATATGAGACAAAATGTCAAAATTCTCAGATAAGAAGTAGAAATGAGACAAAAAGTCAGAATTTTCAGATGAGAAATTCAAAATTTTGAAGTAACAAAGAGGATATTTTGAGAAAAATTAGAGTCCTGTATTTCAGCTGAAGTTATTTGTGGGTTTTTCTTTGCATCCAGAACAATTTTCCTGTCAGTTGTAGCTGAAATGTTTGTTGGTCTACCTGACCGTGGTTTGGTTTCAACAGAATCCCTCATTTTCCACTTCTTCATTAGAGTTTGAACTCTGCTTATTGCCATCCTCAGTTCCTTGGATATCTTTTTATATCCCTTTCCTGTTTTATACAGTTGGATTCACTTTTCCTGCAGAAACTTCGACAATTCTTTTTCTTTCCTCATGACTCAGAATCCAGAAATGTCAGTGCAGCACTGGATGAAAGATGCAAGAGGAGCTCAGAAACTCACTGAGCTTTTATACACACACACCGATTATAAGATAAGAGATCACAGGTGAGGATGGTTACCATGGTTACCTTTAGGAGACATTCAGACACATTTGTGTCGACTTGTGTTTGTGTTATCAGGACAAAATCACCAGAGGATGGAAACTTATGAGCAAAACTGTGTTTGGTGATTTCTCTTTCCACTTTGAAAGCTTTCTGTTGAGCTCTTTTAGCTCTTTTGTTTTGGTTTCACAGATCAGCCGCTCAGAGCATCAGCTTCATAAACACAGGTGAAAGAGATAACCCTGAGGTATTAGCAGCTGCACGTGCGTGAGTGTGTGTGTGTGTGTGTGTGTGTGTGTGTGTGTGTACTCAAACACACACACACTTGTAGATGAAAGCCCCCCAGTGCAGGTTGGCCACAGTGATCCCCCCTGACACTGTCACCGCTCTAATCCCACTTCCTGCGTCTCTTCTAGCAAGGTGAGCTCATAAGGGCACGCGCTGAAGTCATCAGTGTTGACACGGCGAGGCGAGCCGGCCTCAGTCAGAGCGACACGCCGGACGCCACGACCAGCCAGGCGTGTCCACCAACCCCCCCCCCACATGCCGCCAGGAGTCACCACTTCCTGTACTCAGCCTATGGCGTCCGCCTTTAGGCCCATGGACGAGCATCTTTCATTCCCCCCATCAGAGCGTTTAAGAGCTCAGGTATGTGCAGGAAAAATCCACTTTATCCAAAAAGTCAGAGAGAACAGGGTCTGGTTTGTGTCACTGCAAAAAGCCTGGATCTTAAAACAAGAAAGAATAAACAAAAATTGTGTGTATTTTAGTTAAACTAAGCAAATTCATCTGCTGACAGAACAAGATGAACCCCGAAATACCTTTAAATTAGTGTATTCTCTCTAATAACAAGCACGTTTTCCATGATACAAACACAAAATATGAGACGTCTTTTCTCATTCTGTGGAAAAATATTCTTATTTTAAGTAAATACTAGTGCCATTGTCTTGACATAATGATACACGAGAAAAAAGCCACTCTGAAAATAAGTAAAAAAAAAAACAAATCATACAAGATGATTTGCTCATTATAAACAAAGAAAATCTCCCAATGGGAATATTTTAGATTTAAGCCTTACTAGATAAAACACAGCAAACTGAAATCTAAGCAAGTGTCAATGTCTTATTTTCAAGAATAAGTGTCTTTTTAGACTTAATGTGAGCTAAATTTACAGGACCGGTCCAGAAACGTGTCTCGTTTTAATTATTTAAAGACAAAAATGATGTCCGAATTGCTTGAAACAAGTAAAAAAAAAAAACTCCAATTGGGGAAATGAGGAATGGGGAAATTTCTGAGCTTCAGATTTAGATTTTACCAACAATTATATATTTTCATGAAGGTCTTGCAAGGATAAATGTGCACAAAAAAAAGTCATGCAAATCAGATTATGTGAAAAAAAAGGTCATTTTTGATGACGCACATTAAGTTTTTAAAAACAGTCCAATAACTTTTCATCATCATTGTGTCTGGTTTGCACAAAGCAGATTTAAAGATGATCTGAAAAAGAAAAAAAACAAACTGTGGGACTGGTTTGTCCAAATGCGAACCCTAGATACAGTCAAAATCCGACATTTAGCTCAAATTTACAAACTTCCTGTTTGGATTTCATTATAGTCGTCAGAGACTTTTTTTGGTTATGTTGTGATAGTTTTGCACAAAAAAATTCAGACTTGTAGCTTAAAGTAGCTGGAGGGGCTGCAGTTTTTTGTAAAGGGGGGCGCTAGTGAGCGTCGAACCAGATTAACAGGCATTTATTTGGAGAGGTCGGCAAATTTTTGTGCGACTTTAAACACGTTCAAGGCATAAAAATGGGGTTAAAGGGGAACAAAAATAGTCCTTAAGATTCAAATATGGCCCTTAATATCTGACTGAAATGTTTCTCTTTATGTTTTGAATATACTTGGTCAGATGTTGTTTTTTTGCAGCGTATAGAGTCGTCAGTATTAACTTGTCTGTTTGACGACCTCTCACATAAAGTCTGGTGATTATTCCCGCTAACGTGGCTCTGGATGAGTCGACCTGAGAGCTGCAGAGCCAAGCAGCAACTGGACACTGATGTAAAATCTTGAGGCCAATAAAAAAATGTAGTAAAAGCGAGTGCGGTTGGCTTGTACACGGCTTCTGTGGCGGGACAGATTTAGACGTGATAGACTGAGACATCAGCGGGAGACTTCACATGTCTTCATTAACAGTTTCACCCTCAGACTGATTTAAACAGATGATTCTTTGTGAGAAAGGAGAGTCAATGGTGGGATTTAGAAAACGAAAGTATTAGCGGCTTAAAAATATGACTGAAATCCAAATTTAGTTTCCTTTGGTGGGTTCCTGACGGCTGTTTTACGCTTCAGTGTTTCAGATGAGAAGCTCTAAACTTATCTGAAAACTCAACTCTTTAACTTTCTCATCACAGCGGCTCAAATTAAGAAGCTTTAATTACTTTTAAAAGGATCTGAAATAGTTTAGTTTTGTTCTGAGCCTCCTATTTTTTGCCAGAGCTCACCTTTAAAGTGACCTCCTTTTTTACCTCCTTGGTTTGGCCTCATTCACGGCTTATTTTTGACGCCTTTAGATTTAGTAAAATTCCAGAAAATGGTGTTATTTTTCTCAGCTTGCTGTACCTACATTGATATTTATAATAAACTGCTGCACTTAATTTCTTATTCCCATGACCCAACCTCAAAGTCAATGCTATAAGGAGTCAAAATTTTGAGATAAATACTCAACATCTTGAGACAAACAGTCAAATAATGAGATTAAAAGATTAAATTACGAGAGACAAAGTCTTCATTTTGAGATAAAATAGTCAGAGTAATGAGATAAAACTCTACATTTTGAGATTAAGTCAAAATATTGGGTAACAAAGTTCTGAATTTTGTGATTAAAAAGTCAAGATTCTTCAATAAAAAGTCAATATTTTGAGATGAAAATGTCAAAACAAAGAGATCAAGTCAAAATTATGAGACGAATACTCAAAATTAAGAGGCAAAAAGTCAAATAGTGACAAATAAGCAAAAGTTTTGACAGACAGACTCTTAATTTTGAGATAATAAAGTCAAAGTTATGAGCAAAAAAGGTCAAGATTTTGTGATTCAAATGTCAAATGAAGAGATAAAAAGTTAAAATTTGAGAGATTTAGTATTAGTTGTGAGGAGCATAAAGTCAAAGTTGTGAGATAAAAGTCTAAAGTTTGAGCTAAAGTCAAAATTATGAGAAAAAAGTCAACATTATTTGATGCAAAATAAATATCCTCAGATAAAAAGTCCAGATTATGAAATAATTTGGTCAATTTTTTGAAATTGTATTAGAAAAAAGTCAAAATTTAGATAAAAAGTAGAAGTTCTGACTTTTTATGTAATTAATTTGACTCTTTATCTCAAAATTTGGACTCAGCAAAAACTAAATCTTTTCAAAGCTGGTTTAATTTGTCTTATATTTTTGGATTTGGTCACTTTGAGTTTCCTTAAAGAAACGATGCGGAGAAGTCGACTTTGTGGGTTGGTCTGAGGCAAACTGGATCCTTTGAGCCGCTCTAAGGTTTTGCGGTTGACAGCACTTAGTTTACAGCTTGTTCCCGCTGAATCTGCACTGGAAAGGCCCACCGACCCCCTGAGGAAACTCGAGGAGGCTTCTTGTTGCTCTAACTCATGACCACAATGTTCACTATGTCAAACTCATATACTGTCGTTGTTAATACATTCTTCCTTTCTTCTGTAATCAGCGTCTGAAAAACCACATCACAGCCTCCGTTTGAGAGCCGCTGTCGTGTTTTTGTCTTCGCTTTGCAGCTACCGCTCCTCGCTTCTGTTTTAAATCAACTCTTTTTTGGGTGCGTAACCCCTCAGCCATAAATATCCGTGTCTTGACATCACGCCGATGTGGGTGGGCATGACACGGCTGACAGAGAGTTCACAAATCAATCCCAATGCAGACTGAGCCGGGGCATCTATTTCACTCAGACACCAGCTTGGCGCTTGTAGCGGTCTGACTAATTAAAAAATATGACGTTATCATCACAAGAAACAAGAGATTTATTACTACCTTTACAAAGTTAAACAACTTTACAGTCTGAAACAATGAGTAGCACGAAACCAGGGGAAAAAATTAGGTAGCATTTTTGTTTTTTTATTTATTTCGGCCAAAAACTTGAGAAGACCAATGACGTCCAGTGTAAAACTCAAATATTATTGGAGGTGGGACATTGTATAGAACGTAAACAAAAACAGACAAAAAGATTTCCTGATCCTGCTTAACCTACACATAACTGAATACACTGCAAAGACAAGATATTTATTGTTCAAACTGAATTTGATTGGTGCAAGCAAAGATGAGGCCAGGTTCACCACTTTGTCAACAACTGTGTGAGCAAATAGTCCAACAGTTTAAAAACAGTCTTTTTCAACTGCAGGAATTGATGGATTTCATCACCTACAGACCATAATATCATCAAAAATTCAGAGAATCTGGAGAAATCTCTGCACGTAAGCAGCAAGGCCCAAAACCAACATTGAATGGCCGTGACCTTTGACCCCTCAGGCGGCGCTGCATTAAAAACCCACATCATTGTGTAAAGGATATTAGCACGTGGGCTCAGGAACACTTCAGAAAACCATTGTCAGTTAACACAGTTCATCACTACATCTACAAGTGACAGTTCAAACTCTACCATGCAAAGACAAAGTCACACATCAACAACACACACAAACGCTGCAGAACTCTTTTTGGAAATCATGATTATCTCAGCAAGACAGTGGGCCTCATTCACAAAACGTTCGTACGCACAAATTTGTGCCTAAATCATGCGTACGAACGTTTGACGCACAAACCTGTGATTCATCAAAGTTTTCTTACCTGAATCTCTTCTTACTTTGCGTTCAAATTTAGAACCACCTCGGACCATGAGTACGCACAAATAATGAATGATCAGCTGTTTAAATAACTTAAAACACAAACTCTTTCAACTAAAAACATAACATTTTAAAACTACTTTCAGTAAAAGAAAAAAGCCTTAAATAGAATTCATTAATAAAAACTGTGCATTGACTAAATTTATGAAATAACGATGAAACTGACACATTTTCATCCTCATCATGCTTATAATATTAAATCTTAAATTAAATACTTAGTTTAGATTAAAAATATGATGATGTGCATATCAGACTGTCACATTATTTTCTGTTGATTAAATCGTCGACTGCTCTGACAAACAGTTTTTTAAAAAGTTGTGCAAACTGATTTTGTGTATTTGCTCATTTCGTGCGGGGAGTAAGGACATTTCTACGCATTTATTCGTGAATGAGGCCCAATGAAACCAAGACACACTCTGCTCCTGTTACAACAGCGCAGCTCTGTAGTAGAAGAGTGCAGCTATGAGACAGTCCAGACCTGTCTCCCATTGAAAATGTGTGGAACATTATGAAGCTTCAACAATCAGTATCCTCAGTTTAAAAACACTTATTGAGTGTTATTAAAGGAAAGGTGCAGCATCAAATCCAAACTGAGTGAAAATTTGTCAGAAATCAATAAAGTTTATCAGTTTGAACAATAAGTATCGTGGAGGAGGAGTTTCAGTGAAAAAGTGGTGAATTTCGCTCTAATTAAGGTGTTTGGTGACGCTCTGCTGTGAAGACAGGAAGTGAGGATGTCCCCCCGTCATCACCACCAGCACGTAAACATTTCTCATTAGACGCCGTAGTCGGAGAACGGCGAAGCGCTCCATGGCACTGGTTCATAATTAACACAACATATGTTTATTCAAATCTCCTGTCTGGGTGTGAAAGAGGGCTGGAGGAGGCACCACCCACAGAGGCTGTGAAAACAGAGGGTGGTGGAATTAAATGAGGAAAGAGCGAACGCAGAGATGCTCAGAGAGTGAGATAAAAACCACCGCACTTATTGCTCGACGGAATTCACACCCGATAGCTCACGGACTCTCGCTGAAGTGCAAATGTATTCCTCAGCAACCCAGAAACAAACAAGCTGCCACTTCCTCAGACTATAATTAGCCGGTAATCAATGCTGGGGAGGGTTTCTGTCCTGTCAGACGCTCGGCCATCGGGGGGGCAACACTAGAGCTGCAGCTGCACTCAGGTCTCACATGACCATCCAACATAAAGAACATTAAACTGAGAGCTTGGACACTGACGCTCATTTACCAGGGATCCACGATTACAATGAACAAACGGCATCTTTTTCCCGGACGTCCTATTTTTTGGTGGTAAAATTGTATAAAATTTTCCCGTTTATTTATATTTTTGCACAAGAAAATTTATTTTTTTTCCTTTTTATTGAAGCATGTGGTGAGGCTTTATTATAGAAACCCAAGTTCCCCCCAGTTAAAAAAGATAAAATGAATGGTTGAGAATATTTTTTCGGTCCACATTAAGTCTGATTTTGATTATAAAAGTCAAAATTCTGCGAAAAAAGATGAAATCTTTGGGATAAAAAGGTCAAAATTGTAAGATAAGATTAAAAAATATGAAACAAGTCTGTAAAAATTATGGGAAAAGGTGAAAAAAATTTAGATGAAAAGTAAAAAGAGTTGAATAAAGTTGAGATAAAGAGTTGAAATTTTGAGATGATAAGATTAAATTTTTGAGATAAGATGTCAAATAATGATATAATAGAGTCGTTACTTTGAAAAACGAAGTTAAAAAATTGAGATGAAAATGATAAAATTTTGAAGTAAAAATTCATGCTCTGATTCAGGATTTTTCTGTAAAACTGAACACGCAAATAAATGTTCACTACCCTCTCACAGAAGATTCAGATTCAATACATTCAACATTTTACAAACAGAACCATTTGTTGAGATTCCCTTTTGCCTAAATAATGTTGAAATTTAAAGGTAAAAGGTCAAATTTATGAGTATACAAAAGTCAAAATTTCAGCTTTTTTTCTCAGAATTTTGGCTGTATCTCAAAATCAAGGATTTTTATCTCATAGCTTTGGCATTTTTCTTTAAAAAATGACTTATGATTTTGACCATCTCAAAATTTTTATTTTATTTTCTCAAAATTTTGACATTTTTTCCTCATAAATACAACTTTTTGTCTAAGAATTGGGACTTACAATGGGCCCAGAAAATTTCAACAAAGCCAAGTTTCTTTTTTTTTTTTTTTTTTAACTGGTGAAACTGGGCTTCCATGGACACCTCCAAATGTGAAAAAACTAACAGGTAGGCTGACTTCAGCACAACTACGGCAAGCTCAGGGTTCCAAACAACTCAAAGTTTTGTTAGGTGACCTACTTCAGTCAATGAAATATAATGAAACAATACATCCATGTCACCTAACATGATATCTTTACTTCTCTTTATGTATTGATATCCACAGAGCTTGGATCCAGTGATCACATGCAAAGATTTTTTCTTACTTCCATTTAATTACATACAAATTCTGGACCAACTTCATATTTGTTTACTCATAAACTCAAGGAAATGTTGGTTTTCAGGCTGAAAGCTCTCACGCTCGCTGCATGCTAAGCTGCTGCGTTCACGTCCTGTCTGTGTTTACGGGGGTTATCCAGGGGTCAGAGGTCGACGGCAGAGTGCACACTGTCCCATTACTCTCCCAGCACAACAGGCCTCGCTCTTAAACAAGCTCTCAGAGAAAGTGGGAAATGTCTGGAGGTGTCACACAGACACATGTGCCAATGTCAGTGAATCCACCAGAGACCAGGAGAGAAACCAGCTCAAAGGAAGTAACGACGCTTCATCGCCAAACGTGAAGTTTTACAGCTTTGTTTTTAGTCTAAAGTTTAATCCTGTCTCCATGTTTGATCAGGAATAAAGTGACTTTATCAGAAAAACCCAAGATGAGTTAGGACCCTCCAGCTGACCTCTGTGAGAAAAAATAATGTAAAGAAGCCCATTACTGCCAGTTCAAATTTTAAATATGAAAAACTGAGATTTCTCGTTCTAAATTTTGTTTTAATTATCTGATAATTTGGTATAACTATTATAACAAAATTTGGGATTTATTATTGTACAGTTTTAAATTTTCCCTTCAAAATTTTGTCATGATTTAGATAACTGTCTTTACAACCACCAGAAGAGTCTGAAGGACGACTGTGTTTCTCATCAGGCCGTGTGATGTTGATAAATGTAAACTGTCCATTTCCAAATATTAGATATAGATAGATATTGCGTTTTTATCTAGAATGAAGCCGGACCCTCATGTGAGTTGATTCATGAATCTGGGCTCTGCAGATCCATGGGAGGTCCACACATGTGCACACAACACTGGCAGCTTTCTCCTCCTCAGACAGACAGACAGAGCAGAGCTATGACAAAACAGGGCAGCTGTGCACTTCCACACATTCCTGCAGCCGGCTTCACCGACTCAGACCCCCCCCAACTTCAACCCCTCCACCCGAAACATCACCAGGCTTCTCTTACAGGCACCATACCTCCAACACACACACACACCCCAGACACCACTCGCTCCCCCACGCTGACCCCCCAACCTCTGCCGCCGTCCGCTTGCCCTGTCACTACATTAAGAAATCATCACCCTCGTCAGGTTCACGCTGACCCCGCTGAGATAAGTGCTGCTGACGGGGTCGGACGCTCCGCGGCGAGCAGCCGGTTTCATCACAGCCCGACGACTTTTCCCTGATATTTCATTATTTATCAGCTTCATCACGGAGGTTTCCTCAGAGTGGAGTTGTGAATGAGCGGTTGTAGCTGTGGGCTTGTGTTTCGATTGGCCGCCGGCCCGGAGTATGTTCTTGGCGTGTTGCCTGGTTCTGATAGTATGTTCACATGTGAGAGACCGTGAGAGGGAGACTGAGTGTGAGAATGAACCAGGGCCACACAGGGGCTCTTCACCCAGTCTGGACTAAAATATAAAAGAAAGGTTTGAAACGTCTTTTATTTCTCTGATGACTTTACTCTGAGCCGACTTCATGAAGTTATTTAACNAGTGCTGCTGACGGGGTCGGACGCTCCGCGGCGAGCAGCCGGTTTCATCACAGCCCGACGACTTTTCCCTGATATTTCATTATTTATCAGCTTCATCACGGAGGTTTCCTCAGAGTGGAGTTGTGAATGAGCGGTTGTAGCTGTGGGCTTGTGTTTCGATTGGCCGCCGGCCCGGAGTATGTTCTTGGCGTGTTGCCTGGTTCTGATAGTATGTTCACATGTGAGAGACCGTGAGAGGGAGACTGAGTGTGAGAATGAACCAGGGCCACACAGGGGCTCTTCACCCAGTCTGGACTAAAATATAAAAGAAAGGTTTGAAACGTCTTTTATTTCTCTGATGACTTTACTCTGAGCCGACTTCATGAAGTTATTTAACCCATTACATCCCACAGAAATCCGCCCCACCTTCCATACTGTTTCCATCTAATAAATGAAAAACTGTGAGGTCAAAATTCATCAGTGACTTCTCATTTGATATATCAAAGTCTCTAGTTTCAGAAAATCTCATGTTTTAATATGTAGCTACATCAGGATAAATGTAGCAGAAACACTTTTTTTTATAAAGTCATTAACTTCACAATGCTTTATCCCAGACATACAACATCCACCACATCACTTCTACACCTTTTCATCTACATCTGGATGATATTTGAGCTTTTGAGGTAAAATCTTGTAGGAGTTAGAGAGTTTTTAGTCTCAGGTGAACAAACACCAGGCAGAGTTGTACTCATTGTCCATCCTTTTCGTCTGATTAAAACCAGCTTCGTCAGTGCTCAGTGTCCTCTTTTTAGTCATCTTTGCTCTCCTTGTGGAAAGGTTACCAAAAATCATGGAATTGTAGTTCACAGTCACAGATTGTACCTCTTCTGTTGCGCATATTAATGTGAAATAGGTCTCATCAGTGATCTAAATGGCTACATCTGGCTTCCTGTGAAGGGTAAGGTGATTGGTTACTGTATAAGTGAGTGACAGGTTTGTTAGCCAATGAACGACCCTCTAATACCATGCGCTATTGGCCAGTCAAGCAGGGAGCACTTGTTGTCTATCACAAGCTGTCCTGGGATTAAAACACAACAGAAAACCATGGAGTCACTTTAGTCTTGCAGCTAGAACCCTGTTGAAAACAAAGACTTGCAGCTTTGTCAGATTGACATTGAGGAGGAAATGCTCTAAGACTGTGAAGCTGCTGTTATTGATGAGAACGGACACGACAGACAGACAAACAACGGACTTTACAGGAGAAATTTCACCACTTGGAATAATTTGATGAAACAACACTTT
Organism: Thalassoma bifasciatum; assembly: GCA_008086565.1. Classification (NCBI taxonomy): domain Eukaryota; kingdom Metazoa; phylum Chordata; class Actinopteri; order Labriformes; family Labridae; genus Thalassoma; species Thalassoma bifasciatum. The sequence continues at coordinate 61,270 of RPOG01001202.1, forward strand.
TGATATGTTTGAACTCTGGATTCCTCTGGTGGAAAGGAGAGTGAATATTCAGGGTACGGGCGTCAGGATGTGACGTAATGACCNTAATATCATCAAAAGATTCAGAGAATCTGGAGAAATCTCTGCACGTAAGCAGCAAGGCCCAAATCCAACATTGAATGGCCGTGACCTTTGACCCCTCAGGCGGCGCTGCATTAAAAACCCACATCATTGTGTAAAGGATATTAGCACGTGGGCTCAGGAACACTTCAGAAAACCATTGTCAGTTAACACAGTTCATCACTACATCTACAAGTGACAGTTCAAACTCTACCATGCAAAGACAAAGTCAGACATCAACAACACACACAAACGCTGCCGCCGCCGGCTTCTCTGGGCCCGAGCTCATCTGAGATGTACTGAGGCAAAGTGGAAAAGTCTGCTGTGGTCTGACAAGTCCACACTTAAACTCTTTTTGGAAATCATGATTATCTCAGCAAGACAATGGGCCTCATTCACAAAACGTTCGTACGCACAAATTCGTGCCTAAATCATGCGTATGAACGTTTGACGCACAAACCTGTGATTCATCAAAGTTTTCTAACCTGAATTTCTTCTTACTTTGCGTTCAAATTTAGAACCACCTCGGACCATGAGTACGCACAAATAATGAATGATCAGTTGTCTATATAACTAAAAACACAGACTCTTTCAACTAAAAACATAACATTTTAAAACTACTTTCAGTGAAAGAAAAAAGCCTTAAATAGAATTCATTGATAAAAACTGTGCATTGACTAAATTTATTAAATAACCATGAAACTGACACATTTTCATCCTCATCATGTCTATAATATTAAATCTTAAATTAAATACTTAGTTTAGATTAAAAATATGATAAAGTGTGTATCAGAATGTCACATTATTTTCTGTTGATTAAATCGTCGACTGCTCTGACAAACAGTTTTTTAAAATGTTGTGCAAACTGATTTTGTGCATTTGCTCATTTCGTGCGGGGAGTAAGAACATTTCTACGCATTTATTCGTGAATGAGGCCCAATGAAACCAAGACACATTCTGCTCCTGTTACAACAGCGTGGCTCCGTAGTAGAAGAGTGCAGCTACTAGACAGTCCAGACCTGTCTCCCATTGAAAATGTGTGGAACATTATGAAGCTTCAACAATCAGTATCCTCAGTTTAAAAACACTTATTGAGTGTTATTAAAGGAAAGGTGCAGCATCAAATCCAAACTGAGTGAAAATTTGTCAGAAATCAATAAAGTTTATCAGTTTGAACAATAAGTATCGTGGAGGAGGAGTTTCAGTGAAAAAGTGGTGAATTTCGCTCTAATTAAGGTGTTTGGTGATGCTCTGCTGTGAAGACAGGAAGTGAGGATGTCCCCCCGTCATCACCACCAGCACGTAAACATTTCTCATTAGACGCCGTAGTCGGAGAACGCCGAAGCGCTCCATGGCACTGGTTCATAATTAACACAACATATGTTTATTCAAATCTCCTGTCTGGGTGTGAAAGAGGGCTGGAGGAGGCACCACCCACAGAGGCTGTGAAAACAGAGGGTGGTGGAATTAAATGAGGAAAGAGCGAACGCAGAGATGCTCAGAGAGTGAGATAAAAACCACCGCACTTATTGCTCGACGGAATTCACACCCGATAGCTCACGGACTCTCGCTGAAGTGCAAATGTATTCCTCAGCAACCCAGAAACAAACAAGCTGCCACTTCCTCAGACTATAATTAGGCGGTAATCAATGCTGGGGAGGGTTTCTGTCCTGTCAGACGCTCGGCCATCGGGGGGGCAACACTAGAGCTGCAGCTGCACTCAGGTCTCACATGACCATCCAACATAAAGAACATTAAACTGAGAGCTTGGACACTGGCGCTCATTTACCAGGGATCCATGATTACAATGAACAAACGGCATCTTTTTCCCGGACATGTCCTTTTTTTTGGTGGTAAAATTGTACAAAATTTTCCCATTTATTTATATTTTTGCACAAGAATTTTTTTTTTTTTTTCCTTTTTATTGAAGCATGTGGTGAGGCTTTATTATAGAAACCCAATTCCCCCAGTTAAAAAAGATAAAATGAAACTTGGCCTGGTTGAGAATATTTTTTCGGTCCATGTTAAGTCTGATTTTGATTATAAAAGTCAAAATTCTGCGAAAAAAAGATGAAATCTTTGGGATTAAAAAGTCAAAATTGTAAGATTAGATTAAAAAATATGAAACAAGTCTGTAAAAATTATGGGAAAAGGTGAAAAAAATTGAGATGAAAAGTAAAAAGAGTTGAATAAAGTTGAGATAAAGAGTTGAAATTTTGAGATGATAAGATTAAATTTTTGAGATAAGATGTCAAATAATGATATAATAGTCGTTACTTTGAAAAACGAAGTTAAAAAATTGAGATGAAAATGATAAAATTTTGAAGTAAAAATTCAAGCTCTGATTCAGGATTTTTCTGTAAAACTGAACACGCAAATAAATGTTCATTACCCTCTCACAGAAGATTCAGATTCAATACATTCAACATTTTACAAACAGAACCAGCTTCACACTCACGTTTACGGGGAATTACATTGATAGGCTTGTGGTTGGCGTACATCAATATAACTTCAGTTTTACAACAGGATTTCAACTTTCATCAAAAAACACATAACAACAACCCTTTTGTGAGCAAAACTAAAACTAATGAATTCCTGGTTTTGGATTTGTTGAGATTCCTTTTTGCCTAAATAATGTTGAAATTTTAAGGTAAAAGGTCAAATTTATGAGTACACAAAAGTCAAAATTTCAGCTTTTTTTCTCAGAATTTTGTCTGTATCTCAAAATCTTGACTTTATTATCTCAAAATCTAGGATTTTTATCTCATAGCTTTGGCATTTTTCTTTAAAAAATGACTCATGATTTTGACCATCTCAAAATGTTTTGATTTTTCTCAAAATTTTGACATTTTTTCCTCATAAATACAACTTTTTGTCTAAGAATTGGGACTTACAATGGGCCCAGAAAATTTCAACAAAGCCAAGTTTCTTTTTTTTTTTTTTAACTGGTGAAACTGGGCTTCCATGGACACCTCCAAATGTGAAAAAACTAACAGGTAAATGTGTTCTAAACATTAAATGCAGATTCATGGCTGACTTCAGCACAACTACGGCAAGCTCAGGGTTTCAAACAACTCAAAGTTTTGTTAGGTGACCTACTTCAGTCAGTGAAATATAATGAAACAATACATCCATGTCACCTAACATGAGATCTTTACTTCTCTTTATGTATTTACATCCACAGAGCTTGGATCCAGTGATCACATGCAAAGATTTTTCTTACTTCCATTTAATTACATCCAAATTCTGGACCAACTTCATATTTGTTTACTCATAAACTCAAGGAAATGTTGGTTTTCAGGCTGAAAGCTCTCACGCTCGCTGCTGCGTTCACGTCCTGTCTGTGTTTACGGGGGTTATCCAGGGGTCAGAGGTCGACGGCAGAGTGCACACTGTCCCATTACTCTCCCAGCACAACAGGCCTCGCTCTTAAACAAGCTCTCAGAGAAAGTGGGAAATGTCTGGAGGTGTCACACAGACACATGTGCCAATGTCAGTGAATCCACCAGAGACCAGGAGAGAAACCAGTTCAGCTCAAAGGAAGTAACGACGCTTCATCGCCAAACGTGAACTTTTACAGCTTTGTTTTTAGTCTAAAGTTTAATCCTGTCTCCATGTTTGATCAGGAATAAAGTGACTTTATCCGAAAAACCCAGGATGAGTTAGAACCCTCCACCTGACCTCTGTGAGAAAAAATAATGTAAAGAAGCCCATTATTGCCAGTTCAAATTTTAAATATGAAAAACTGAGATTTCTCGTTCTAAATTTTGTTTTAATTATCTGATAATTTGGTATAATTATTATTACAAAATTTGGGATTCATTATTATACAGTTTTAAATTTTCCCTTCAAAATTTTGTCATGATTTAGATAACTGTCTTTACAACCACCAGAAGAGTCTGAAGGACGACTGTGTTTCTCATCAGGCCGTGTGATGTTGATAAATGTAAACTGTCCATTTCCAAATATTAGATATAGATAGATATTGCGTTTTTTATCTAGAATGAAGCCGGACCCTCATGTGAGTTGATTCATGAATCTGGGCTCTGCAGATCCATGGGAGGTCCACACCTGTGCACACAACACTGGCAGCTTTCTGCTCCTCAGACAGACAGACAGAGCAGAGCTATGACAAAACAGGGCAGCTGTGCACTTCCACGCATTCCTGCAGCCGGCTTCACCGACTCAGACCCCTCCACCCGAAACATCACCAGGCTTCTCTTACAGGCACCATACCTCCAACACACACACACCCCAGACACCACTCACTCCCCCACGCTGACCCCCCAACCTCTGCCGCCGTCCGCTTGCCCTGTCACTACATTAAGAAATCATCACCCTCGTCAGGTTCACGCTGACCCCGCTGAGATAAGTGCTGCTGACGGGGTCGGACGCTCCGCGGCGAGCAGCCGGTTTCATCACAGCCCGACGACTTTTCCCTGATATTTCATTATTTATCAGCTTCATCACGGAGGTTTCCTCAGAGTGGAGTTGTGAATGAGCGGTTGTAGCTGTGGGCTTGTGTTTCGATTGGCCGCCGGCCCGGAGTATGTTCTTGGCGTGTTGCCTGGTTCTGATAGTATGTGTTCACATGTGAGAGACCGTGAGAGGGAGACTGAGTGTGAGAATGAACCAGGGCCACACAGGGGCTCTTCACCCAGTCTGGACTAAATATAAAAGAAAGGTTTGAAACGTCTTTTATTTCTCTGATGACTTTACTCTGAGCCGACTTCATGAAGTTATTTAACCCATTACATCCCACAGAAATCCACCCCACCTGCCATACTGTTTCCATCTAATAACTGAAAAACTGTGAGGTCAAAATTCATCAGTGACTTCTCATTTGAAATATTAAAGTCTCTAGTTTCAGAAAATCTCATATTTTAATATGTAGCTACATCAGGATAAATGTAGCAGAAACACTTTTTTTTATAAAGTCATTAACTTCACAATGCTTTATCCCAGACATAAAACATCCATCACATCACTTCTACACCTTTTCATCTACATCTGGATGATATTTGAGCTTTTGAGGTAAAACCTTGTAGGAGTTAGAGAGTTTTTAGTCTCAGGTGAACAAACACCAGGCAGAGTTGTTCTCATTGTTCATGCTTTTCGTCTGATTAAAACCAGCTTCGTCAGTGCTCAGTGTCCTCTTTTTAGTCATCTTTGCTCTCCTTGTGGAAAGGTTACCAAAAATCATGGAATTGTAGTTCACAGTCACAGATTGTACCTCTTCTGTTGCGCATATTAATGTGAAATAGGTCTCATCAATGATCTAAATGGCTACATCTGGCTTCCTGTGAAGGGTAAGGTGATTGGTTGCTGTATAAGTGAGTGACAGGTTTGTTAGCCAATAATTGACCCTGTAATACTGTGCATTATTGGCCAGTCAAGCAGGGAGCACTTGTTGTCCATCACAAGCTGTCCTGGGATGAAAACTCAACAGAAAACAATGGGGTCACTTTAGTCTTGCAGCTAGAACCCTGTTGAAAACAACGACTTGCAGCTTTGTCAGATTGACATTGAGGAGGAAATGCTCTAAGACTGTGAAGCTGCTGTTATTGATGAGAACGGACACGACAGACAGACAAACAACGGACTTTACAGGAGAAATTTCACCACTTGGAATAATTTGATGAAACAACACTTTTGATATGTTTGAGCTCTGGATTCCTCTGGTGGAAAGGAGAGTGAATATTCAGGGTACGGGCGTCAGGATGTGACGTCATGACCCTAAACAGGTAGGACGTCCACGTTGTTGTGATCACTATCAGAGTGATTCTTTCACTAATGAAGAAAACTGTGAAACAAACTTAGAGACTGAAATGAGAAGGATATAAACTTTCTGAAGCGGTTTAACATTCTGATGTTAGTGGTTACACTCTGAGCAGTTTGTTGATGACCTGATGGGTCACAGGAGGTTAAAGCTCAGAGAAACACCACGTTGTCCCCGCAGTAAAAAGCTCTGTTGTCTTTGCTCATCTTCTCAGGCAGCTGTACATCAGCTGACTCCGTGCTCCGGCGCTTGTTCTTAAACCTAATTATGAGGCCGTAAATCCTACAGGACAAGGTGTCAGGTGCCGTCAATTCAGCCAAGGATTTCCATGAGTCCGTGCCACCAGACCAGACAAAGGGACGAACGCTTTGTTTAATAATTGATGAACTCGCTGGGAGGTTCAGGGCATGTAGGCACCGCACATTTACGGAGGAGTCGACCCTGCCCTCTTAATCCCACACTGACACTTGAGAAATGTCTCCACGAGGAACTTTACTGATGGAATCTTAAAGATTTTCATGAGCGAGTCGCAGAAATATGAGACACAGCTGTAATGGTGAAATGTCTGCAGATTTTTCNTTATCAGCTTCATCACGGAGGTTTCCTCAGAGTGGAGTTGTGAATGAGCGGTTGTAGCTGTGGGCTTGTGTTTCGATTGGCCGCCGGCCCGGAGTATGTTCTTGGCGTGTTGCCTGGTTCTGATAGTATGTTCACATGTGAGAGACCGTGAGAGGGAGACTGAGTGTGAGAATGAACCAGGGCCACACAGGGGCTCTTCACCCAGTCTGGACTAAAATATAAAAGAAAGGTTTGAAACGTCTTTTATTTCTCTGATGACTTTACTCTGAGCCGACTTCATGAAGTTATTTAAAGCTCAGAGAAACACCACGTTGTCCCCGCAGTAAAAAGCTCTGTTGTCTTTGCTCATCCTCTCAGGCAGCTGTACATCAGCTGACTCCGTGCTCCGGCGCTTGTTCTTAAACCTAATTATGAGGCCGTAAATCCTGCAGGACAAGGTGTCAGGTGCCGTCAATTCAGCCAAGGATTTCCATGAGTCCGTGCCACCAGACCAGACAAAGGGACGAACGCTTTGTTTAATAATTGATGAACTCGCTGGGAGGTTCAGGGCATGTAGGCACCGCACATTTACGGAGGAGTCGACCCTGCCCTCTTAATCCCACACTGACACTTGAGAAATGTCTCCACGAGGAACTTTACTGATGGAATCTTAAAGATTTTCATGAGCGAGTCGCAGAAATATGAGACACAGCTGTAATGGTGAAATGTCTGCAGATTTTTCGTCCATATGCATTTTTTCTTTTAACCAGACCAGTTTCCTGAGCTGCCACTCTTCGTCCTCACACTCACATTGACCCACTTGGCCGTCTTTCTCTCCCTCGACCCATTTTCCCACTTCCACTGAAGCTCTCTCACCTCTGTCTGGTTCTTGGTATCTTTAGTCGCTTCTGTGAAGAAACTCTGCTGGAAAAAATTGCTTTACTTGGTACAATGAAGGTGAGAGAAGAGAAATTGAGACAGTTAAGAGGCTCCAGGGGTCAGAGGTCAATCAGTTAAAATTCACTCCTCATGTTTCTCATCCAAAAACACAAGCTACACGTTTTATTTACAAACTGCTGATTAAAAAATTAAGCTTTAAGAGCATAAACTGTAGTTCCTCTAGCGTCCACTGGGGGCAGTCTGTAAAAGATAGAGAAAGAGGCTTTTTCAATGCACTCTACTTCCTTACTATGATATCTTTTTCACAGTCAATTATTGTGTTTCCATTACAACTAGAATTACTCAACACCCCCAAAACATCACAATAAAAAGAATTGGAATGGAAAAACCAATGTTTCAAAAAACCTCTAAAATTTGAAGAAAAGCATTTACGTTCCCATGAGGTAGTTTGAAGCAGTTTTAATTTTGAAGTTTGTCACAAAAGTGCTATAGAAATATCTTTTCAGCAAAAACAACATCACTAGAAGTAAATAACGAACATCATGTTTGGAAAGCAACTCACAAAAATAATAAGTTTAAGGTGGCGAAAAGATCAAAACGAAGCAGAAACGGATGAAAAATGGGACAAATCTTGGAAAATGGTCACAAAATGGTGCAAAAGTGGCAAAAAATTAGTACAAGGTGTCAAAAATGGTCAAAAAGCAGCAAATATGAAGGAATATTGAGATAAAACTTTGTAAAAGTGGCATCAATAAGAGAAAAGAGTGATGGAAGTGGGCAAATAGCTTCAAAAATGGGTGAAAATTTGGGCAATGGTTTGACAGCTACCCAAAATGGTTGAAAGTGGCCAAAAAGGAGTTAAAAATAAAAAAAATGGTCAAAAAGTATCAAAAAGAGGTTGAAAATTGAGAGAAAACTTGGAAAATGGTCAGACAGTCGTACAGAATGGTCCAAAAGTGGCAAAATGACAACAAACTGTGAGCAAAATTGGATAAAAGTAGCAAAAATGGTTGAGAATTGGAAAAAAAAATTGGAAATAACTTAGACAGTATCACTTAATGGTTCTAAAGGGGCAAAAAAGGGTGAAAAGTGATGAAAATGTACAAAAACTTCATAAATGGCTGAAAATTGGGAGAAAATTTGGTCAGTAGTTAGAAAGTAGCACAAAATGCTTGAAAAGTGGCAAAAGAAGAAGTTAGACGTCAGAAAAATGGTCAAAATGAATCAAAACCAGGTGAAATATTGGAAGAAAACTTGGGAAATGGTCAAAATGTGGCAAAAATAAGAGAGAAAAGTGATGAAAGTGGGCAAAAAGCTTCAAAAAATGGGTGGAAATTGGGAGAAAATTTAGGCAATGGTTGGAAAGTTGCACAAAGGGTTGAGAAGTGGCCAAAAAGGGAGTGTAAGGCATGAAAATGGTCAAAAAGCATCAAAAATAGATGACAACTGAGAGAAAACTTGGAAAATACTCAGACAGTAGCACAGAATGATCCAAAAGTGATCGAAAAAAAAGGAGTTAAAAGTGACAAAAAATGGTCAAAAAGCATCAAAAATGGGTGGAAATAAGGAGAAAACTTCGGAAATAGTCAGACGGTAGTACAGAATGGTCCAAAAGTGGCAAAAAAAGGAAATTAATCGTGAGTATAATTGAACAAAAGCGTCAAAAATGGATGAAAATTGGGAGAAAACTTGGGTATTTGTCAAACAGTAGCACCAAATATTCCTCAAGAAGTATAAAGACTCAAAAATAGGTAAACATTGGGAGAAAATTTGTTCAGTAGTTAGAAAGTAGCACAAAATGCTTGAAAAGTGGCAAAAGAAGAAGTTAGACGTCATAAAAATGGTCAAAAAGAATCAAAACCAGGTGAAAAATTGGTAGAAAACTTGGGAAATGGTCAAAAGTGGCAAAAATAAGAGAGAAAAGTGATGGAAGTGGGCAAAAAGCTTCAAAAAATGGGTGGAAATTGGGAGAAAACTTGGGTAGTTGTCAAACAGTAGCACAAAATAGTCCTCAAGTAGTAAAAAGACTCAAAAATAGGTAAACATTGGGAGAAAATTTGTTCAGTGGTTAGAAACTAGCACAAAATAGTTGGAAAGTGGCAAAAAAAAAGAGTGACAAGTGACAAAAATGGTAAAAAGGCAGCTAATATGGGGGACAATTGGGAGAAAACTTGGAAAATAGTCAAACAGTGGCAAAAATAAGAGAGAAATGTGATGAAAGTGGGCAAAAAGCTTCAAAAAATGAGTGGAAATTGGGCGAAAATTTAGGCAATGGTTGGAAAGTAGCACAAAAGTGGCCAAAAAGGAGTGTAAAGGCATGAAAATGGTCAAAAAGCATCAAAAATAGATGACACCTGAGAGAAAACTTGGAAAATAGTCAAACAGTAGCATAAAATAGTCCAAAAGTGACCAAACAAGACTTTAAAGTGACACAAATGGGCAAAAAGCGACCGTGAGTTGCACCATAGATCGCAATCATATTATAGGGAAAAATAATCGCTTTTTTTTTCTTTTTTTTGTGAAATGTAAGCCCTGTTTTTTCTTTGATGAACATACGTATCTTGGGGGTGCAACAAAAAACACCAAGAAGTAAAAGAAGCATATTTTTTGTCTTCTTCATGTGAGACTTTGTTACTTTTTCACACAGATGTGTTTGAAAGTCTGGATCCTCCGTTTCCCCCCGTTTGGAAGAACGCCGCCCCTGAAGGTGGTGAACATTACTTTTGAAGGAAATCTGATCTGAACGCTGTATCAAAATAATCCTGCCCCCTTTGCTTCCTAACATCCTGCGAGCTCGACGCTGCAGGCTTTGATATTACAATCAGCGTAATGAAGCCGGGATTGATTGAATGATTGGCAGCTCGCGACATGTGCGCTGAACGACCTGAGCCGGGGATTTAATGCACAAACACAGTGATGGACACGGCGTTCTGGGGTATGTGAGGCCGTGGAAAGTGCAGCAGGGTTGGAGAGACTGGAACTGTGTGTGTGTGTGTGTGTGTGTGTGTTTGTGTGTGTAGTAGCCTCCTTTTTTAAAATTTATTTATTTATTTTAATTTGTCCCATACATGAGAGTTTACAATATTCCTATATTTGATAAATTACACACATTTAAACATTGAAACTCTGCATGACTGGAAAGGAGCAGCTGGAAGAACAATGTTCTTATTTATTGCTGCCTCTATTCTGATCACAAAACTTCAAAATGTTTCGCCACCATCACCTCCATCCCCGACTCTTAGAGCCTTCAAAAAAGGAACTCAAGTTTCAAGATTGTCAAGATGGGAACAAACAAACAACAACCAAAAAAATAAATAAATAAACCAAATAAACATAAGTAAAGAACAATGCGTCAAATTAAATTTCAAGGTCATAACTTAAGAAATGTCTCTCTTTATATATTTTTTTAAAATGAAAAATATTTCTGCATCCCTTCAAGTCATCCATAGGAATTCCATAATTTAACACCAACAACTGAAACACACATTTGTTTCAATGTTGTCCGAGCAAATTGATGCCTGAAATTAAATCTCCTTCTATGATTTTCATCATATGCAGCAAACTCAAAAAACTTCTGAATACCTTCGGGTAGTAATTTATTTTCAGCTTTAAACATAACTAAAAATGTCTGTAATTTGCTAATTCCTCGAAGTTTTAATAACGTAGAAAATAAACTATTTGTATGCTCACTGAATTTAACTTTGTGAATAAGTCTCACTGCTTTTTTCTGTAACAGAAAGATTGGAGCAATGTTTCAGTCGCTCCTGGGTGAGCTCTGGCATTTGTGTGTGTGTGTGTGTGTGTGTGTGTGTGTGTGTGTGTGTGGCAGGAGGCAGAGCTTAGAGGTGGTCAAACACAACAAGTGAAGGATGATGAGGAGGAGGTGTATTGATATGAGCTGCTCTTCATGTGTGTGTTTGGTTTCAGAGCCGACACGTTCATGAGGACACGCTGGCTTTAAGCATCGTTTCATCTGACAACAAGTTTTCATCCAGAGGTCTTGCCTGTTTCTTCAGCACCTCGTCCTCCGGTTCCTGCGTCCGATCAGTCCACTGTGATCTGTATCAATCATCAGAAATCATGTATTTTTAGTGGGATGTGGCCTCTCGCCCTCCTCGCTGCCCTCTTGTCCATGTGCCCCCCCCTCCCTCCTCCTTCTGCCTCGGAGCCCCTTACTAATGAGTGTCAATCTGGAGGGCTGTGGCACTTTTACTGCAGACACCTCCCCTGACAAACGCAGGGCTTCAGTCAACATGAATCATGCAGGCAGACGCTAGCAAAAGTGACAACCACCGCCAGACCCCTCCCTCGTTTCCTCCCCAGCCTTTTAAAAGTTTCTTCATGAAAGCAGGAGTGTGTCTTTATGTTTCCTTTTGATGCACGTCAGAGGTTGATGCATAGAGAGACACTTAACGTTCGCCTGTGGGAGGTTTTATCAACTGTCCTGGGAATTTCTTACAGATGAGCAAGAAGCAGTTTGCAGGGATTTCCTCCTTTCATGCAAAGATCCTTTGTATTTTTTCAGATTTACTTGATTCTCTTTATTGCAAAAGACACTTGGGAACTAGTGAAATCAATGAAATCAGATTTTTCATTCGACTTATGAGTCTTTGAATGTCTGTTGGTGCAGGACATACACTGCAAAAACTGAAACCCAATCAAGTGTTTATGTCTTATTTTGAGTAAAAAATGTTGTTTTAAACTTGATATGAGCCTCATATAACTGATAAGTCGAGAAAAACAACTTGTTTGAAGATATTCAATAACAACAATGATATGCTGGTAAAGAGTAAAAACAATATCTGATGATGGTTTTAGAAAAATTTACTCAACAAGTTTCTCAGAATTAGATAATACAAGACACTGTTTTCTTACCTCATTGGCAGTTTATTTTCCATGTTACAAGCAATTCAAATCTCATTTTTGTTTTAAATTGTCTTAAAAAAAATTGAAATATGGCATTTTTCTGGAATGGTCTGTTAAATGTGGCTTATATTAAGTTTAAAAAGTCGTTTTTCCTTAAAAATAAGTCATGAACACTTGGTTAGATTTCAGTTTTTGTTGATTGAAACTCAGTGTTTTCACAGCTCTTTTTTTTAAGAGGAATAATTGTTTTACACTTGATTCAGACATTTTTGTTATAGTACAACTTCAAATAAGACGCATTTCTGGACTTAAAATCACTTGCTTTGAGTTCCACACTGTAAAAACTGAAATTATTGCGTCTTATTTTTGGTAAAAGTTGCCTTTTTATCCTTTACAATAGCCATATTTCCCAGAATAGTCCAGAAAATGTCTTATTTCAAGTTATTTAAAGACAAAATATGATGGTGAATACATGCACCAAATTTTGACTCAATCTGTTGGATAATTATTCAAAAATTTCAGACTGAACTTGATGGAAGAAACAGCTGCACAAACATCTCATGCTCGTGCTTGAATAAATTCTGAACATGGATTTCAGAGAGTTAAGGGAAAAGTAAACATTAGACCAGTGGTTCCCAACCTTTTCCAACTCAGGGCCCACTTTTTAATGTCAAAAATGTTTCAGGCCCACCTCCAACCCAATAACTAGTGGCTGTATAACACCTTTTTGGAACCCCATTTGTAACAATGACCCAAAATGTAAAAACGGCCATAATATAATGAAAAAAAAAAGAAAAAGTAATAAAACTCAAGTCTGATAATTGGTCAATAATGTAACACATGCTAAGCCAAAAATGTAAATATTTCATTTTGGGTCTGTTGTTACATCTTACATTCTTTTTGTTACTTATGTGGCACAGCACTAGTGTCACATTTTCAACAAGTTGTTTTAGAACTGGGGTTTCACAATATTTCATTTTATTACATTTCCGGTTGTTGTTATGTTACAGGTCATGTTACCCATTGAGCCTTAACATTTCTTCTTAGAGGACTTTTTTCCCCATATATGAATCTCTGAAGTGTTTTAATTGCCTTTAAAACTAGCCTGAGTTTGACATTTTAAACGTTACTATATCTGTCTAATATATTTATTTGTACCATGTATCTTTATGTAATTACACTCCAATAAAATCATACTTTTTAGGAAATTATTTGGCGGCCCACTTGCAATACCTTCACGGCCCACCGGGGGGCCACGGCCCACAGGTTGGGAATCGCTGCATTAGACAAAACATTTTAACACAAAAGACGCCGAGTGACTTCAAACCAAAGTGAACCAGTGAAATCAAGTTCCGATGTTTCATTGGACCAGTCTTTGAACGTCAGTCAGTGCAAAACAAAAACACTGAGCTCCTTCAAATTTAAGAGTATTCATCCTTTAAGTTTTGTGAATAAATGCACCAAAGTTCATCCCAATCTGTGCAATGGATGTTTGAATATTTCAGACTGAGCTTGATGGAGGAAACATTGATGAATGTGTTGGAGCAGCTGCACAAACGTCTCCATTCTGTGATTAACTTTAACGTCACTGACTAAAGTTAAAGGTTGACATTAGAAAGAACATTTTAACTCAGTTTTATTTTCAGTGTAGCTCTGTCTGTTGTTGAGTAAAACATAGATTTGTTTCCTCTGTGTGGACTGTGCACTTCACACCCGACAGAACCAGATCCATGGATCAGCTGTGGATGAACTATCAGCTGTTGTGGAGCCGAGTTTCCTATTGATATTATTGATACGGACAATTAGCATGAGGGGTCATATCCTGGTCATGGTTTGGAGCACAGTCCCCCCCCCCAATGCTGGTTTTTCAGGCCTGACATGAGTGTCCCTGGACTCAGCCAAGCCTCCAGAACTTCCCCTCTTTCCTTTAAAAGAACACTTTTGACTCTAAATCTCAAAATTTTGACTTATCTCAAGATTTTTCTTCCATAGTTTGGCTTATTGCAAAATAACAATTTTGACTTCTATTCTCAAAATCCGACTTTTTTTCTCTTAACTTTGACTTTGCAATCGTGGAATTTTGACTATATCTTACAACTTTGTGTTGATAGTTATATATTTTGACTTATCTCAGCATTTTAAATGGTATTCTCTCAAAATTTTGACTTTTTACCTTAAAATTTTAGCTTTTTGTCTCAAAATTATGACTTTTTAGTTCAAAAACATTGACTTTCAAATTAAAATTTTGACTTTTTTATCTCAAAGTTTGACTTTTTCCCTCTTTACTTTGACTTTTTCCCCTCTTTACTTTGACTTTGGTATCTCAAGATTTGGAGTTTATATCTAAAACATTTGACTTTTTCCCTCGAAATTTCAACTTCTTGTCTCAAAATTTTGACTTTACCTCAAAATTCCAACTTTTCATTCCAATATTTTGACCTTTTGTCTCAAAATTTTGAATTTTATCTTAAAATTTTGTGCATTCTTTACATTTGACTTTGACTCATGTTTGCCTGACATGAGTGTTCCTGGACTCAGCGAAGCCTCCAGAACTTCCCCTCTTTCCTTTAAAAGAATCAGCTTGTGTTAAACGCTGCCCGGTGTGTGTGCGTCCACCCTCTGTGTCCCTTTGATTCTCGGGGACGTCGGCGTATTCTAGTAACCAGGCGGACGTCAGAGATCTATTCTGGATGCCGACTCCAACAGCCGGCCAGCAACAGCAGCAGCAGCGGGGGGAAGGAATGCGTCTGTCCAGAGGCCTGGCCAGAACGAGCCCTGATCCTTTTGGAGGAAGCGGAGATGGCGGCTCTCCTGTTTCATGAGAGAGAGAGAGAGAGAGAGAGAGAGAGAGAGTGAGACGGGGACATGATGCCCAGGAGANTTTGTCCCATACATGAGAGTTTACAATATTCCAATATTTGATAAATTACACATATTTAAACATTGAAACTCTGCATGACTGGAAAGGAGCAGCTGGAAGAACAATGTTCTTATTTATTGCTGCCTCTATTCTGATCACAAAACTTCAAAATGTTTCGCCACCATCACCTCCACCCCGACTCTTAGAGCCTTCAAAAAAGGAACTCAAGTTTCAAGATTGTCAAGATGGGAACAAACAAACAACAACCAAAAAAATAAATAAATAAACCAAATAAACATAAGTAAAGAACAATGCGTCAAATTAAATTTCAAGGTCATAACTTAAGAAATGTCTCTCTTTATATATTTTTTTAAATTGAAAAATATTTCTGCATCCCTTCAAGTCATCCATAAGAATTCCATAATTTAACACCAACAACTGAAACACACATTTGTTTCAATGTTGTCCGAGTAAATTGATGCCAGAAATTAAATCTCCTTCTCTGATTTTCATCATATGCAGCAAACTCAAAAAACTTCTGGATACCTTCGGGTAGTAATTTATTTTCAGCTTTAAACACAACTAAAAATGTCTGTAATTCGATAATTCCTCGAAGTTTTAATAATCGTGACGTAGAAAATAAACTATTTGTATGCTCTCTGAATTTAACTTTGTGAATAAATCTCACTGCTTTTTTCTGGAACAGAAAGATTGGAGCAATGTTTCAGTTGCTCCTGGGTGAGCTCTGGCATTTGTGTGTGTGTGTGTGTGTGTGTGTGTGTGTGTGTGTGTGTGTGGCAGGAGGCAGAGCTTAGAGGTGGTCAAACACAACAAGTGAAGGATGATGAGGAGGAGGAGGTGTATTGATATGAGCTGCTCTTCATGTGTGTGTTTGGTTTCAGAGCCGACACGTTCATGAGGACACGCTGGCTTTAAGCATCGTTTCATCTGACAACAAGTTTTCATCCAGAGGTCTTGCCTGTTTCTTCAGCACCTCGTCCTCCGGTTCCTGCGTCCGATCAGTCCACTGTGATCTGTATCAATCATCAGAAATCATGTATTTTTAGTGGGATGTGGCCTCTCGCCCTCCTCGCTGCCCTCTTGTCCATGTGCCCCCCCCCCTCCCCCCTCCTTCTGCCTCGGAGCCCCTTACTAATGAGTGTCAATCTGGAGGGCTGTGGCACTTTTACTGCAGACACCTCCCCTGACAAACGCAGGGCTTCAGTCAACATGAATCATGCAGGCAGACGCTAGCAAAAGTGACAACCACCGCCAGACCCCTCCCTCGTTTCCTCCCCAGCCTTTTAAAAGTTTCTTCATGAAAGCAGGAGTGTGTCTTTATGTTTCCTTTTGATGCACGTCAGAGGTTGATGCATAGAGAGACACTTAACGTTCGCCTGTGGGAGGTTTTATCAACTGTCCTGGGAATTTCTAACAGATGAGCAGGGATTTCCTCCTTTCAAGCAAAGATCCTTTGTATTTTTTCAGATTTACTTGATTCTTTTTATTGCAAAAGACACTTGGGAACTAGTGAAATCAATGAAATCAGATTTTTCATTCGACTTATGAGTCTTTGAATGTCTGTTGGTGCAGGACATACACTGCAAAAACTGAAACCCAAGCAAGTGTTTATGTCTTAATTTGAGTAAAAAATGTTGTTTTAAACTTGATATGAGCCTCATATAACTGATAAGTCGAGAAAAACAACTTGTTCGAAGATATTCAATATCAACAATGATATGCTGGTAAAGAGTAAAAACAATATCTGATGATGGTTTTAGAAAAATTTACTCAACAAGTTTCTCAGAATCAGATTCATTTCTTAATACAAGACACTGTTTTCTTACCTCATTGGCAGTTTATTTTCCATGTTACAAGCAATTCAAATCTCATTTTTGTCTTAAATTGTCTTTAAAAAACTTGAAATACGGCATTTTTCTGGAATGGTCTGTTAAATGTGGCTTATATTAAGTTTAAAAAGTCGTTTTTCCTTAAAAATAAGTCATGAACACTTGGTTAGATTTCAGTTTTTGTTGTGTGAAACTCAGTGTTTTCACAGCTCTTTTTTTTAAGAGGAATAATTGTTTAACACTTGATTCAGACATTTTTGTTATATTACAACTTGAAATAAGACGCGTTTCTGGACTTGAAATCACTTGCTTTGAGTTCCACACTGTAAAAACTGAAACTATTGCGTCTTATTTTTGGTAAAAGTTGCCTTTTTATCCTTAATAATAGCCATATTTTCCAGAATAGTCCAGAAAATGTCTTATTTCAAGTTATTTAAAGACAAAATATGATGGTGAATACATGCACCAAATTTTGTCTCAATCTGTTGGATAATTGTTCAAAAATTTCAGACTGAACTTGATGGAAGAAACAGCCGCACAAACATCTCATGCTCGTGCTTGAATAAATTCTGAACATGGATTTCAGAGAGTTAAGGGAAAAGTAAACATTAGACCAGTGGTTCCCAACCTTTTCCAACTCAGGGCCCACTTTTTAATCTCAAAAATGTTTCAGGCCCACCTCCAACCCAATAACTAGTGGCTGTATAACACCTTTTTGGAACCCCATTTGTAACAATGACCCAAAATGTAAAAACGGCCATAATATAATGAAAAAAAAAAGAAGAAATAATAAAACTCAAGTCTGATAATTGGTCAATAATGTAACACATGCTAAGCCAAAAATGTAAATATTTCATTTTGGGTCTGTTATTACATCTTACATTCTTTGTGTTACCTATGGGGCACAGCACTAGTGTCACATTTTCAACAAGTTGTTTTAGAACTGGGGTTTCACAATATTTCATTTTATTACATTTCCGGTTGTTGTTATGTTACAGGTCATGTTACCCATTGAGCCTTCACATTTCTTCTTAGAGGACTTTTTTCCCCATATATGAATCTCTGAAGTGTTTTAATTGCCTTTAAAACTAGCCTGAGTTTGACATTTTAAACGTTACTATATCTGTCTAATATATTTATTTGTACCATGTATCTTTATGTAATTACACTCCAATAAAATCATACTTTTTAGGAAATTATTTGGCGGCCCACTTGCAATACCTTCACGGCCCACCGGGGGGCCACGGCCCACAGGTTGGGAATCGCTGCATTAGACAAAACATTTTAACACAAAAGACGCAGAGTGACGTCAAACCAAAGTGAATCAGTGAAATCAAGTTCCGATGTTTCATTGGACCAGTCTTTGAACGTCAGTCAGTGCAAAACAAAAACACTGAGCTCCTTCAAATTTAAGAGTTTTCATCCTTTAAGTTTTGTGAATAAATGCACCAAAGTTCATCCCAATCTGGGCAATGGATGTTTGAATATTTCAGACTGAGCTCGATGGAGGAAACATTGATGAATGTGTTGGAGCAGCTGCACAAACGTCTCCATTCTGTGATTAACTTTAATGTCACTGACTAAAGTTAAAGGTTGACATTAGAAAGAACATTTTAACTCAGTTTTATTGCAGGAATAAGTTTTATTTTCAGTGTAGCTCTGTCTGTTGTTGAATAAAACATAGATTTGTTTCCTCTGTGTGGACTGTGCACTTCACACCCGACAGAACCAGATCCATGGATCAGCTGTGGATGAACTATCAGCTGTTGTGGAGTTTCCTATTGATATTATTGATACGGACAATTAGCATGAGGGGTCATATCCTGGTCATGGTTTGGAGCACAGTCCCCCCCCCCAGTGCTGGTTTTTCAGGCCTGATATGAGTGTCCCTGGACTCAGTGAAGCCTCCAGAACTTCCCCTCTTTCCTTTTAAAGAACACTTTTGACTCTAAATCTCAAAATTTTGACTTATCTCAAGATTTTTCTTCCATAGTTTGGCTTATTGCAAAATAACAATTTTGACTTCTATTCTCAAAATCCGACTTTTTTTCTCTTAACTTTGACTTTTTAATCGTGGAATTTTTACTATATCTTACAACTTTGTGTTGATAGTTATATATTTTGACTTATCTCAGCATTTTAACTGGTATTCTGTCAAAATTTTGACTTTTTACCTTAAAATTTTGACTCTTTGTCTCAAAATTATGACTTTTTAGTTAAAAAACATTGACTTTCAAATTAAAATTTTGACTTTTTTATCTCAAAGTTTGACTTGTTTCCCTCTTTACTTTGACTTTGGTATCTCAAGATTTGGAGTTTATATCTAAAACATTTGACTTTTTCCCTCGAAATTTCAACTTCTTGTCTCAAAATTTTGACTTTACCTCAATATTCCAACTTTTCATTCCAATATTTTGACCTTTTGTCTCAAAATTTTGAATTTTATCTTAAAATTTTGCGCATTCTGTACATTTGACTTTGACTCATGTTTGCCTGACATGAGTGTCCCTGGACTCAGCGAAGCCTCCAGAACTTCCCCTCTTTCCTTTAAAAGAATCAGCTTGTGTTAAACGCTGCCCGGTGTGTGTGCGTCCACCCTCTGTGTCCCTTTGATTCTCGGGGACGTCGGCGTATTCTAGTAACCAGGCGGACGTCAGAGATCTATTCTGGATGCCGACTCCAACAGCCGGCCAGCAACAGCAGCAGCAGCGGGGGGAAGGAATGCGTCTGTCCAGAGGCCTGGCCAGAACGAGCCCTGATCCTTTTGGAGGAAGCGGAGATGGCGGCTCTCCTGTTTCATGAGAGAGAGAGAGAGAGAGAGAGAGAGAGAGAGTGAGACGGGGACATGATGCCCAGGAGAAGGAGAGGGAGGGTGGTGCAGGGGTGGGGTAAGGCAGGGGGGGGTGAGAGGCATTTGGTTTGGTGCCAGTCGAGCCAGCTTTCTGGCATGCCACATTCCAGGAGATCAACACCACGGTGTTTCCTTTCACCCCCCCAACCCACATCCACCACACTGCTGCCCCCCCCCACCCCCGTCAGCCCCAGCACTTTTTACCAATAAATCTTTATTGAACAAGAAAATACATCTATGGAAGCCATTAAAAGCAACATTTCAGGTCAATAAAGTTCAAATTTCAAGATAAAAAGTCAAAATTTAGAGATAAAAAAGTCGAGTCTGAGTTTAAAAGTCCAAATTTTGAGTCAATTGAATTGAAATACTGATAAAAAGTCAAGGTTTCAAGTTAAAAAGGAAATATTGGTTACATGAAAGTGTGTCAATTTTTGAGGTAAGGCAAAAAATCTTGAGCCAAAAAGCCAAAAGTTTGAGTTTTTTAAAGACGAAATATGAGATAAAATGTCCAAATTTCGAGTCAAAAAGTTGAAATTTTGAGTTTATGAAGATTTGGATATGACTAATTTATGGGCGTTTCCTTTTCTGCTGACTGTATCCATGGTTACACGAACATCATAAACTTGAAATTTTGACTTTGTTAACTTACACTTTCAACTTTATGAGCTCAAACTTTTGACTTTTTAACTCAAAATTTTGACTTCTTATCTCAAAAACTCAACTTAAAATGGGCAAAAAAAAGTAAACAAAGCGAGTTTTTGATTATTTTTTTTAACAGGCAGAAACAGACTTTCATAACAATACAATAATTCATCATTAACAGTTAAAAAAAAAAACATACATACACAATTTCCGGTCAAAAAAATCTCATCACACTCAATACCAGACCCAAATGGAAACATTTCATTCAGATATTGAACTTGTTTCTACCTGGATCATCTTGAATATCTGGTTCAGTGACAGAGTCTTATCAATATAATACAAGTTGTTTTCCTGCAAACACAGATTTTTTTGTGAAACGTGGCGTAAAGCGGGGCCTAAAACCATCATCAACTCTCACGTAGGCCTGTGCATGTTTAGTTGAAACACTGAATGTTACTTGTTAAAAATTCAGGTTTCAAGAACACAGTTTTAGTTTTGTTCACAGCCTTTTACCATGAGAACAGTGAAGAACTATGGGTTAAATCTCATTAAACTGTCTGAGCTGAAGCTTGGAAACTACAACCAAAGAAGTTAAAAGCATCGATTTACAGTTTTCTCATCCTGGCCCAACATGAGCGAGCTGCATCTTTACTTCTCTGAAACAAACTGTCAAAGCTCTGCAAAGAAATACAAAATCTGAAAATCTGTCATTGCTTAAAGAGGAGAGCTGGTTTCCTCCATGAAGCGTCTGAGCTGGAAACGCTGGCTGACTCACGGTGAAAGCTTTCAGAGGGTGATTAGAGCGAGTTCCTTCATATCACATCATCCTTAGATATCAATACATCATCAGATAATTTACACCCCCCCCCCCCCCCCCCAACCATGTCATGGAAAGATGTTCATCATTGCATCGTCACCAGGAGAAGTTTTGGAAGGACCTTTGAAGGACTTGGAAATTTATCAAGACTTGACATTTCTTACAGCGGGACGACGCTCTCGAGTGACGTGATGAGAGCAGAGTACTGGAGGTTTAAAGTCTGTGATGTTCAGAAATACTGGTCTGTTTGATACACAAGACTCATTAAATAGGATGAGAATTTCCTAAAACCAAACCTCTGTGGGATTCTACAAAAATACCCAAAGATCCCAAAGACGACAAAGTAGCTTCATAACAGAAACATTTATTTAAAACACTCCTTTACTGTCTGAGGTGAAAATAAAAACAAAAACATGTACAGAAATCCATTTCAGATGGTTGAAAATATGAAGCTATGAAGATGAAAAACTGACTTTGTTGAGTTTCTTCTCTCTCTCTCTTTTTTTTTTTGCCTATAATAAGGCAAGATTTTGAGAAAAGTCAAATTAGTAAGATAAAGAGAAACACTTTTGACTCTAAATCTCAAAATTTTGACTTATCTCAATATTTTTCTTCCATAGTTTGGCTTGTTGCAAAATAACAATTTTGACTTCTATTCTCAAAGTTTGACTTTTTGTCTCTTAACTTTGACTTTGTAATCGTGGAATTTTGACTATATCTTACAACTTTGTGTTGATAGTTATATATTTTGACTTATCTAAGCATTTTAAGTGGTATTGTCTCAAAATTTTGACTTTTTACCTTAAAATTTTGACTTTTTGTCTCAAAACTATGACTTTTTATTTCAAAAATATTGACTTTCAAATTGAAATTTTGACTTTTTTTATCTCAAAGTTTGACTTTTTCCCTCTTTACTTTGACTTTGGTATCTCAAGATTTGGAGTTTATATCTAAAACATTTGACTTTTTCCCTCGAAATTTCAACTTCTTGTCTCAAAATTTTGACTTTACCTCAAAATTCCAACTTTTCATTCCAATATTTTGACCTTTTGTCTCAAAATTTTGAATTTTGTCTTAAAATTTCTTTACATTTGACTTTTTCCTCAAAGTTTGACTTTTCATTTCAAAAATTTATAGTTTGTATCACAAACTATTCCCTCTACATTTCAACTTTTCATACCAATATTTTGACATTTTAGCTCAAAATTATGACTTTTTTTTGTCCTATTTCTTGCGCATGCTTAACATCTTGACAGGCTGGTGAATAATCAGAATAATGTCAGTTGCTCAGTGCAGCTTTGCTTTATTTTAAACATCAGTGATCTGTAGAACAAGCTGAGAAAAACACAAAACATTTCGGTGGATTTTATAAAATCTGTCTCGACATAATTTTACCACCAAAAAGGAGAAACATCTCCCAGAAAATAAAACGTCTTCATTAACCTCCAGTCTCCTTCCTCTGTCATTTTACTCCTCAGATTGTTGGTTAAGACTCAGTTTGAGTGTTGAAAGCTCCTGAAGTGACAAAGAAAAGCTTTAGATGAATAATCTAACACCTGTAAACCTGTTTATGTCACCTCCATGTGACACTTTTCCCTCACTGTGACTTTAATCAAACACACCTTTTGTAATCACGTAATTTGCTTCAGCTGATGAAACCACTTCCACTTTCAACTCTGTAGTGAAGCTTTGTTATTATCCTGTTGTTTAAACTTCCTCTGGACCTAATTTTTTTATTTTCATGATGAAAAAGATGAGTAACATTCTGATGAAGCTGCAGAAAAAGAGTTTGGTGAAAGAAACTTTTGCTGTGATCCACATTTGCAGATGAGGCCTTCACTGAGGCTGGGATTAACGAGCGTCCTTTTGGAGACTTTTCCCGGAGTTAAACCGAGATGTGCAGCTTCAAGACGTCAAAGCTAAGACCTTCTTTTTCTCCTTATGCTGCTTTGTTTTGCTCCTGCGCTGATGTTTTGCTCTGCTCTGTTTCTGATTGGTGGAAATCTGTCAGAGATGCAGTGAATCAAACTTTCTGTTGGTTCATTCATCTTCTCTTCCTGCTGCTGCTGCTCATGTGCAATGTTGGTTTGGATTTCTCTTGTCTGCTGAACTTTCTCTTTTCTTTTGTGCTTTGTGGTTCTGCAGTGTTGTTTGATGATGCTGAAATGTGATGACACGCGGCTGCTGCTCAAAGTGTGATGCTGTTGTTGTTGATGTTGTTGTATCATGTGATGGTTTTAATCTCCGTAGAGCTGAGTTTTAATTGGTAGAACCGTCATTTTTTCAACGTGTGTTCACAGCTTTTTTTTTTCCAAGACTGAGTCATGTTGTCTTACCTCAGAGGAAACTTACACTTTCACCTTTATGAGCTCAAACCTTGTCATGAGACGTTTTGTCGACTTCTGGTCTTCATTTCCTGTTTTATTTTGAAGATCTCCCTTTGTGTTTTCTTTATTTTCTCCTTCACTTCTCTGCAGAGGATTTTCATGCCCTAAAGCAGTGGTTCCCAAACTGGGGGTCGGGACCCTTTGGGGGTCGCGAGACATTGATAGGGGGTCATGGAATGTGTCCCAAAATCAAAAACTATGAACAATTGATGAACATTTTATCCATTATTGTGAGAATAAAAGCAAAAATTGGGGTGAAAGATAATATAAAATTATGCAAACAGAAAATGTTTTATCTGTTTTTCACATTTTTTTGTTCAAGTTTGATGCCGAGAAATCAGCAAAGTGCACATTAGTCGGTAAATTTTCTATCGATCAGTTAAATTAAGTATCCTCAGGGAGGGTTTTGTTGGTTTTTGTCTGTTTATGGATTGGTCCATTAATGTTGTACCACAGCAGGGGGTCACCAGTCCCTAACGCTGCTATTTTGGGGGTCACAGGCTGAAAAGTTTGGGAACTCCTGCCCTAAAGTCGTAGTTTGCTGCGGTTTCTCTTGATTATTGAACTCCTTGTGTGCGCAGTGTTTGCTATGGTGGCCCTGAAGAGCAAACCACATGAGCAAATAACCAAACACAATGACATTAAAATATTCTTCGACAGGTTATCTAGTATCAAACATGTTTTAGCAAAGGGAACACTCCGAAGACACGAAAAAAACGTTTTAGTTATTACATAGAAGGTGATACTGGATTTTCTCAGGACTAATCACAACTTTTACATGAGTATGTGCTTTTTAATTTGCTGTTATGTTTAGTTTATTGCTTATGTTGTTTGCACTTTAGGGCCACCGTAGTTTCTTGTTCTATTTTCCTGTTCTCTCCTGATGTGCCCGGGCTGATTTTGTCTCATTTCATCGTCGTACACCAACTCTCCCTGTGGTGGTTCTTGTGTTGTTGAAATTTTCTGATTGACTTTAGGAGTCTAGACTTTGGGCCTTGTATTTGTGTTTTTGCAAAACACAAGAAACTGTCAAAGCTTTTGAATTATGGCTACAAAGTGAACATAATGGTGCAATTCAGATTATCCCCTCTGCAGCTTGTTGCAGCAGCTGATACTTTTTATATTCATATATTCTTGGAACTTCTTGAAACGTTTGCTCTATTCATTGTCTTGCATTGCTGCTGTGACTGTGAATTTCCATTCAGGTGTGTAAAGTATCTTATCATATCTTTGAGAAATGCTGAAGTCACATCTTAAGTTTGCTGGCACTAATTTGACACTTGCATAAGTCTGAACCTTAAATTTTAAACGAGCAAGTATCACCGTAGTGTTGTGAAGTGTTGATGCACTTCAAAAACTGAAATCAAAATCTTAACTTTTCATAAAAATTGTCTTTTTTTGTCTTGATATGAGCCACATTCAACTAAAAAGTCCAGATACTTGTCTTATTATAAGATATTAGAAGAAAAATGTGATGTCTGAATGCTTATAATGAGTTAAAGAATCTACAAATGGGGTAAGAAAAATTTGCTTGCCAGGTTTATTGAAATTAGAATAATGTTGCAACACAAGAAACTTTTTTCCATTCAGTGCTGAAGTAAATCTAGACTAGTTTGGTAAAAATGGCTCATTCTGAGTCTAAAAAGATTTTTTAGATTTCCCTTTTTTTGCAGAATGTGTAGTTATTTGCTTCCTATCAGGTGAATTGTTGGATTAAGATGCGCTCACGTTGCCTCTTTCTGTTTTATAAAGCTTTTTAGAAGACGTCTAAAACTGCACGTAGACACTGACGGTCATTTTGTTCCTCGTTTATTTGACTCAAACAAAGACGTGCGTCTGTTTTAGGGTCATGTGACTTGTTAGAAATGCCTCAAACAAAGCTGCGGACAAAACTTGTGTTTGACACTCAAAACCTCAGCAAACTTCTTCTTTCTGCTTGACACCGACAGAATCTCACACAGTAAATAAGATTCTGGGGCTTGAAGAATCATTGAACGCTCTCACATTAAGAATAAGCTGCACTTGACTTGACCTGAGCAGTTTCCACTCAGTGTTTCTAACATAGATTGAAACCACACCATGATCACATGAACTGCAGGGTGTGAAAACCATCACAACCTCCTCAGATCTTTGGCCTTTCTTTAACGTCTGAATTAGAGTGCATTTTATTGAATCAACAAACAACAGCGAGTCAAACTCAGACCACATGCAGAGTTTGAGAGCTTCAGCTTCATGGGAAACTTGTTTGAGACGCATTCGCATCCACTTTGAACCGCTCTCAAAATGACAACGACAGAAAAAGTCGCAGAGAGGAGGGAGGAGAGCGTGAGAGAGTCAGAAAACAAAGAGTTAAATCAGACTGAATTATTTTTAATACGGGTTTATGTTTAGGTGGATCTGTGAAAATCGGTGGATGTTTCAGTCTAGGGCGACCATAATCTAAAAAACCCAAAAAGTGGACCCAACTTTTTGTTGACAAATGAGTTTGAATGGCTCTTATTAGCTTGTAATCAGTGTGTGTATAAAAGCTCAGAGAGTTTCTGAGCTTCTGACAGACACTTGCATCTTTCACCCAATGCTGCACTGACATTTCTGGATTCTGAGTCATGAGGAAAGAAAAAGAATTGTCAAAGTTTCTGCAGGAAAAGTGAATCCAACTGTATAAAACAGGAAAGGGATATAAAAAGATATCCAAGGAACTGAGGATGCCAATAAGCAGAGTTCAAACTCTAATGAAGAAGTGGAAAATGAGGGATTCTGTTGAAACCAAACCACGGTCAGGTAGACCAACAAACATTTCAGCTACAACTGACAGGAAAATTGTTCAGGATGCAAAGAAAAACCAACGAATAACTTTGACTCTCTGAAAGAATGTGGTCTGGCTGTTTCAAGATGCTCAATAAGGAGGCACTTGAGGAAAAATGGGCTGAAGTAAGACATTTCTACACAAATGCTACAAAGTTTCCTGCTTACAATACGCCAAACAGCACAGAGACCAGCCTCAAAACTTCTGGAACAAAGTCATTTGGAGTGATGAGAGCAAAAGTGAACTTTTTGTCCACAACCATAAACATTGTTCCATTTGGAGAGGAGTCAACAAGGCCTATGATGAAAGGTCCACCATTCCTACTGTGAAACACGGAGGTGGATCACTGATGTTTTGGGGATGTGTGAGCTACAAAGGCTCAGGAAACTTGGTCCAAACTGATGAATGAAGGATGAATGCAGCATGTTATCAGAAAATACTGGAGGAAAATTTACACTCATCAGCCCAGAAGCTGCACATGAGACGTACTTGGACGTTCACACATGACAATGATCCAAAACACAAGGACAAGTGGACCTGCCATTGGCTACAGCAGAAGAAAGTGGAGGTTCTGGAGTGGCCATCTCAGTCTCCTGACCTCAATATCGAGATCTCAAACCTGCAGCTCAAGAATTTACAGGAACTGGAGGCTTTTTGCCAAGAAGAATGGTCAGTTTTAGCATCTGAGAAAATAAAGACCCTCATCCACAACCAGCACAAAAGACTTCAAGCTGTCACTGATGTTAAAGGGGAAATACACGCTGTTAAGAACTGGGGGAGGGAAACTTTTCATCAGGGTCATTCTGGAAGTTTCTGATTTAATGAATTCCTGCTCAACATCTTGAGTTCAGGTCGGTGAATAATCTCAATAACGTCTGTAATTCAGGGCAGCTTTGATTTTTTTTTAAATATCAATGGTTTGTCGAACAAGCTGAGAAAAACACGAAACATTAAAATTGTATAAAATCCCCCAGAAGAGGATGATTGGTCGGTTTATTTCAGTCTCTTATTGATGCTGCTCCTGTGTGTGTGTGTTTAAGATGAGGTTTGTGGATATTTTTACAGTGTGTGTGTGTGAGCGCGTGCACGTGTGTGTGAGTGGTGGCCGCTCTGTCAGCTCAGGTTAGCGTGACGCTGAGTGGCCACACCTCAGGGCTGTGCAGGCCTGCGAGGCGGGCTCGCTCTCATCAGCAGCATTAGGCCGCCGTGTGTGATGGCTGCTGACCCCCGGCGGAGCGGTGGCGGTCGGCCGGTGTCGGGGGCCACCGATAAAGCCGGGTCCTGAGCTCACTTCCTGCCAGGAGCGGCCCTCACTCTCCTGCTGTCAAAGACTAAGTGGCGATGGGAAAGATGGCACTCTGGGTGATGTGCGCTGGGCCTCATCAAGGACACCCTGTGAAAACGCCCCACGTCTGTGAGTCACGGCGCATGAGACGGATGAGCGGGTGTCAGGAGAGAAGTTTGAGCCAAACTTTCTCCACTTTTGGGAGAATCAAAGGAGATTTCAGACAAAACTGAGTCAGAAACAGAGGATGTGGAATCAGGTATTAAAGGTGAATTCCAATTCCTGTCTTAACCCTCAATCTCAAAATGCACACTCCCGCGAAGTGTAAGTGCTGTCCTGATTCTCAGAATGTTAAGGTTGAGGGTTTAGTTTGAGGCAGTATCTCCCTCAATACTGAGATTCTCCGACACCACCCTTGGTACTAAGGGACACCCAGAATGCATTGCGTATTTTCGGTAAATAAACATGGCGTCCAAAGCAGCAGAGAAGGCGAGCTACAAATATAGTATTTTCTTGGTTAATGGAGATATAAATATTAGGAAAACCATTGTATTATCTTAGTTTAGACCCATTTTATGGATTATTTACCTCGTTGTTGCAGAACATTTATTTTTATTTTACAATCTTTTGTCAATAGCGTCCGGTGCAGACAAGCCATGTTGCTATCGTTTAAGTTAGTAAACGTTACAAAATGGTCTTTTTTCTCCGTGGTAATGTAATTGTTTATGAAGATAACAGCCTATATAACATGCTTGTGCCGATAATGGTATAAGATGACCGGGCTAATGTCATCTCCTGTAGCTGCAGAGTTTTGTAACGATAGTTATAGCTGGTGTTTACCTTTCAATAAACTATGGTATGCTGTGACAGCTGAATATGTCCGTGGTTGTGTTATTTATACAGATTATTTTTTTGATAATGCTAACCGAAGGAATAACTGACAGACAGTCCACAACAATTTCATTTGCATTTAAGGGGTGTCCCATTTCTAAGTCACAAGATAGACCTTAACACTTGGTTTGGAGGGCGAACAAGATTGAGGGTTAAGAAAGGAATTGGAATTGGACCTAAATATAAGAGAGTGACATGTCTCCTTTTTAGTCGTAGAATTACATCAGGGAGAATTTTATTTATTTTTACTTCCAGACCAACTGCAGATATATTCGGTAGTTTCCCTCTTTTCCTCGTTGATCAGTTCTTGTGTGATGAAATCAATACTTAAGTTACAGTTTCTCCTCTGTCTGTGCTCCTCTCACTCACTTTGCTCATGCGCACTCCGCCCAATATTTCCTTTTTTAATTGAGTTTTTTTTAAACTTCCATTTTGAACGGAAAAATGAACAGTTTTACAGTATTACACACCATTAGTCTGCAAAGCTGGCACCTTTGAGTCAGATGCAAATTCAAACGCCTCAAAATCTACATCAAACGTTCACTAAGATTTTAAGGCATTTTTTAATATTTTGTTCAAGATAATTTGAATTTATTTCATTTTGTTTAAGCATGTGGTGAGGCATTATTGTGGAAGCCTCTATATGCCAGGTACGAATAATAAAAATGAAACTTGGCCTTGTTGAGATTTTTTGTTTTTTGGCCCATAATAAGTCAAAAATTACGGGATAAAGAGTTGAAATGTTGGTAATGAAAATTCCAAATTCCAGGATAAAAGTCAAAATTTTGAGATAAGTCTAAATTGTAAGATGATGTAATTAGAATTTTGAGATAAAATCTAAAATTTCTTGAATAAAAATTTAAAAAAAATTGGATAAAAGTTTGAGCAAAAAATAAATAAAAAAACATCAAAATTTTGGGATGTGTCGAAATTGTAAGATCAAAAAAAATCTACATTCTGTGATAAAAATTCAATATTATTAGATAAAAGTCAAAAAATTGATGTAAATTTAAATTATAACATTAAACAAATCAGAATTTTGAGATAAAAAAAAATTGAAAATTCTTGTTTAAAAAAAAAAAGTTAAATTTTTGAGCTAAAAGGTTAAAATTGTAAAAAAATGTCAAAATTTTGAGATTAAAAAATCAAGATTGTTAGATAATCAAGGCAAAATTTGGAGTAATGAAGTTAAAATTATGAGAGAAGAAAGTCAAAATATTGTATTTAAATAAGTCAAAAGACCTTATCTTGTTGATTTTAATATTTATCTCGAAATTTCAACTAATAATGGGCAAAAAATAAAAAAATCTCAACAAAGCCCGTTTTTCCATCTTTATATATCTGACTGGTGGAAAAGGGCCTCTGTAAATTATTCATGCTTATATTATAAAATATGTCCACTTCAAACAGAAAAGAAGTGTTATTATTATTTATTAAATAAATGTATGTGTTATGAAGGTACTCTGTTGTCTTTGAGGATCTTTGGGTATTTTTTCAGGCCATTTTTCTGCTTTTGAGAGGTCTCACTCTGCCAGAAATCTGTAGTTTTTTTTTAACTTTCTCATGCTGCAGTATCATTTTTATATTCTAATGTAAAACCAGTCCCAGCATCGCTTCAGTTAAAGTGGATCCAGCTCGTTTTTGTAACCTGTGAATGGAGACATTCGGCTTCCTGTTGTGTGACGCTCCACAGCGGCAGCAGGTGCACCACAGGGAAGAGCGACAGGGAGCCGGGCGGGCACCAGGAGATGACCCCTGCCACTAACAAGGAGGGAAAAGCCGGGCTTTTGGAGCCTGGAAAATATGAAGTGACAAAGGCTGCCCTTTGTGTGGGAATTGACATGGTGCAGGGCTGACACGGTGCACCCTCTAGGGGTTGATCTTCCAGTCAGGATCAAATGCCAAAACTAGGTCAGAGAGAAGGGAGGACGAGGAGGGAGAAGGAGGCAGAGAGGGAGGGGGGTTCAATATTTAAAGAATTTGATGCAGTTTATTTCAGAGTTAAACACCTGAAGGAGAAAAGGATGTTCAGCTGCTTGAATACAAACTCATTATGATCTCAAACGGTTCTGTCAAACTTTAAGCCTACGAGTTTATCAACGCTCTGTGTTTCTTTAAAGATTATTTTCACCTTTGGATACTTGGGCAAAAGAAATAGAATTATTTAAAGTGACTGTGAGGAGAATCTGTATGAAGTGGATTGACTTCTATGGCCAAATGAGGCGTGAAACTATTGTCATGTTTTTTGTTGTTTTTTTAAAGTGAAAGCAAAAATAGATCATATCTTCTTTTTCACTCTTCTTTTCTTTATTCACGACAACTTTTTACTGGATACAGGACCAGATTACAGCGTAATAGCTCTGTTGGTTGAAACCAGTGACTGTATATAGAATAAACAGCGTGGCTCCTTCTGTCACCATTCTACGATTTTGAAGCCAAAAACCCCGTTTCTCTAGCCGCCATTGTGCAGCCAGAGTCTGCGCAGTAGAGAATTTCTGGTGGAGTAAAAAAGAGAAATAAAAATATTTATTTCTTCTTCTTCAGAAGGTTTAGTCTCCTTTTGGCTCTTTCCTGAAGTTTCTTATATCCCCGATAAAAACTACTCACGAACGGCAGCTGTCAACTATCGTAAAACGAAACTTATATCACGGTTTTTAACGTCCAATAACTAATGAGAAACTAACTTCTCAGAAAAAAAACACCTGAACACCATGCAGCCAAATGACATCATCATACCACCTTAGAGTAAAGATGAGAGAAACGTTTCTACGAGGTATCGTAATTTTTTAAAGTTTTCCCGGCTCATATCTGGAATACATGGGGAGGCGGGGCTTATGACCTATACTGCAGCCAGACACCAGGGGGCGGAGCATCTGCTGGAGGCTTCAGTTTGAGCTGAACGTCGTTACGTCCACTCATTATACAGTCTACGGTTGAAACGTAACAACGACAACAACAAGAAACTTTGTAAGTTTGTAGTGTAGTTTAGTAGTCGGCTGCATTTAGCTTAGCTACTCACAGCAACTTCGTGTAACGTTAGTGAATCCTGGTTGTGTCCTACCAGGTCTCATCTACCAACTCCAACCTCACCAAGCAGAGCAAACGTAACCTGGCTCTTCATTTTATTGATAGACTCTCAGGTTTGAACAGATCACTGCAGAATAACTGCTGCATGTGGACAGGAATCAACATTAGCACAAACACATTAGAGACTGTTTTAGCATTTAAAGCATGTTTTAGCCTTAATCTCTTTTTGGAGTCTATAGCTCTTTTTTTGGCTCATTTTCTTTGGCTTTCAGCCCTATTTTAGCATTTCAACAGTGTATTAGCCTTAAGCCCTGTTTTAGCCCTCAGCTCTTTTTTTAGCCTTTAGCTCATGCTCTATCACTCTTCTCTTTATCTTTCTTCCTCTCTTCTGTCTTTTTTTTATGTCAGACAGTCCAGCTCCTGATTTCACTGGTACAACTTAATAAATCACATAAATTGTTTTCAGTAGAGGAAAAACAGATAAACTTCGTCAGAGACTTTAATTTGATTAGGAAGTTGGTGTTTAGCATTCAGAAATATCACTTTTTTAGTGCTGATAATCTCATTTTAAATTGTGGATTATGATAAGGTATATATCTACATAAGAGACTTTTTCAAGATCACTTAAAAAGTCCTCACTGTCCCTTTAAATGTGCATCTTTCAGGCTCTGATAAATAAGAAATCACGCAGCTGTGGATTAAAAACAAAACAGATTATTTTTTAAACAGTGTTTTATCTTCCTGAAATGATTCCTCGTCTTGTTAAGGCCGTGTAGATTTCTCAGAGAGTTTATTTACTTCACAGTTTCATTGAGGAAGACAACATGTAATTGCCCATTACGCTGTGAATCATCAGGGGACGTGGCAGCGAGGTAAAGCATTGTTTTCATTAAAATTTCACCCCCACTTTAGGCTCATTCCTGCTATAATTTGTGCTAACGAGGAAAAATGCCAGCTCCTTCTCCCCCCCTCGGATCAGCCCCTGCCTACCAGCCATGACTTGCCTGTAAAGTTTTCATCTGGGAGCAGAGGGGGGCGACGCATGCTTAGATGAACAGCAGCGATAACAACACACAGGCTGATCTCTCCCCCTGCAGAGGAGCAGAGGAGCGGGGGTCCGGCTGGTCCCGGCACACCGGCCGGCGACCCCCCCTCTGGCCCTTGTTTGTCACGAGCTGACCCTTCCATTTAATTAATTAAAATTAGCATCCGTCCCCTTGGCATTGACTTGTTACGTCAGAAAGAATCAGCTTTGGTATCAGCGGGCCCCCGGGGCTGCGGCCCTAACGAGGCCCAAGATCCTAATTAGACGATGTAGGAGGGAGGTGAACGTGGGGAGGGGGGGGGGTAAGAGGGAGCTGGACAAGGAGGAGAAGGGAGGGGGGTGGTCTGAGCAGGGGGGCAGAGAGGGTCCTGCTGGGCTGAGTTTGCCCCAAGGGGAAGTGGGTATTTATACACCTAAACATGATGGAGGGGGGAGGCTGCAGCCCTGGACCCCCCCCCCCCCCCACACACACACACACACAGCCTCCCCCTCTACATCTATGTTTGTCTCTTTGTCCTGTAAGTGTCTCCGTCTGCAGCTCCCATCAGAGCCTCTTTAGAGGAAAAACACAGTCTCTGCTTTCATGTATCTAATTTTACGACATTGAACCCAAACACTTTCAGGTTTTTCTCTACATTTATTTCATCGGTCTAGCTCGACCTTTTGGTGCTGAAATAATTTGGTCAGCAGCAGAAAAACTTCTTCTTCCTGTGCATTTCTTTTAACTTTGACAGAAGAAATAAAAATCAAGATGGAAACTTTTATCTCCTGCTTGTTGCTTAAAGGCCAATTCCTCACAGTTGAAAGATGAAAATGAAAAACTACCTGTCTGCAGATTTTGATTCTGCCTGTATTAAGTCAAAATTTTGAGATTAAAAAAGAAAAAAAATTGTGTAAGATTTTGACCTAAATATCCCAAAATTTGACTTTTTTCTCTGAATTTTATGCGGATATCATAAATTTTGACTTTTTACATCTCAAAATTTCAGCTTTTTTCTTTGAAAATTTGACCTTATATCTCAAAATATGACTCTAGATTTTGACTTTTCCTTTTTACTCTGACAATCTTAAAATTTTGAATTTGGGCAAAATGTAGTTTTAATCTCAAAATGTTGACTTTTCATTTCAGAATTGTGCAATTTTATCTCAAAATTTTGACTTTTTTCTCTTTTATTTTGACTTTTTGTCTCAAAATTTCCCAAATTTTTCAGCTTACCCCAATTTACATTATTTCAATCTCAAAATTTTGACTCATATTTTTTTTAAGTTTTACTATAAGAGCTCAAATTTTTCTTTTCTTTAATCCCAAAGTTTAGTTTTCTATCACAAACACTGACTATGCATCTCATCTCATCTGACGACTCAAACTTCGACTTTCCGTCTTTTAATTTGACCCCACCATTATAAATTTGGATTTTGTCTCAAAATCTAGAACTTTTAGTTAAAATTTGACCTTTTATTTCAAATTTTTGAATTTTTATCTCATAATTTGGACTTTCAATTTGTTTCTTTCAATTTTGACTTTTTTTGCTCAAAATTTGACTTTTTTCCAAATTTTGGATTGTCACAAATTTTTTAATTCTTTTATCTCATAATTTATAATAATAATAATAATGCATTTTATTTCACGACGCCTTTCACGACACCCAAGGTCGCCTTACAAAGGGTAAAAAAAACACATAAAAAACAAAATAGAGTTAAAAAACAGCAACATAAAAGCAATAGAATTTAACTTTTTTCCCCCAAAATTTTGACTTAACTGCTTAAAAAATTCAACAAAGCCGAGGTTTTCCCTTCGTTATTTTGTTTTTTTTACTGGCAGAAAATGGGCTTCCACATGCATCAGTGTTGACTCTCTGCAGTATTCGTGGTCGCTGGCGGCCCGGCCTGCTCTCCACGCCACCGTGGTGGTGTCATATCCTGATCCCGTGTCTGTCCGGGGGTCGGGGGAGACAGATGCTGGCGTTTGGGCGTCTGATGGTGACGAGGGACCGGTGGACGTGAGCGGACAGGATGTGGGCAGCGTCCCAGACAGACGTGTGTCAGTAAAACAACGGGTGACGGGCGGACGCTCATGTGGAAGGAGACGATAAAGCTTTGTGAAAGTCCTGGAGACG
This sequence comes from Thalassoma bifasciatum, assembly GCA_008086565.1. NCBI lineage: Eukaryota > Metazoa > Chordata > Actinopteri > Labriformes > Labridae > Thalassoma > Thalassoma bifasciatum. The sequence continues at coordinate 96,050 of RPOG01001202.1, forward strand.
GGGAGAGGATGTTTGTGCATGAGCTGGGGGGGGGGGCAGAGAGAAACATATCAGCTCAAACACAAAGTCTTCGTCTTCTTGACTTAGTGAAGTTAGTGTGTTTGAAATCTGCACGTTACCCTCATGCTTTTGTGTTTGCAGCTCTTTCAGACGGGCTGAAGCTGTGTTTTGGTGAAAGCCTTGGTTGAGTGTGTGTGTGTTTTGGGGTGGGAGGGGGGTGTGTGGGGTCAGGCAGTCATCGCCCAGTTTGTGAGTGAGAGGACTGGGACCACATGCCCTCTTTTAACTGTGTCAGATCGAGGTGGCCTCTCCAAATCATGACGTCCCTGTCACAAAACGACAGCCCCCAACTCCCACCCCTCTCCCCCCACCCCCTCAAAAAAAATATGAGGACATCATGTGCTCGGAGCGATACCTGATTTACTTGGAGAGGGCTCTTCTTTCTGAGCTTTACACTGAATTTTTTTTTTCTTAGAATAAAATAAAAGATGTGCAATGATGGTGGTGATGTCACTCATGGAGAATCCCGGTTGTTCCCTTTAGCCCTTTCACTTTTGCACATGTTGTGAATGAGTGTCCTGTTTTTCTGTAAGGTTATGGGGAAGGGCTACTCACAAAATGATATGAGAAATTACCCATAATGCACCGCTGACAAGATGGCAAAGCAGCAACAAAAGGAAACACTTGAATATTTGTTATTAAACATAATTATTTATCTTCAAGCAAGAATCGAGTGGTGTCTCCTTTCATAGTTTTCACCATAGACTGGACAATAAATGGACGTTGTCATCCATCTGTTTATGGAACCAGTGAGTAAGACAGTGAGTGCTGTTGAAATTAGCGATCCAGACGGGAGACAGTTTTTGTACCAAGCTGTAAACGTTCATTTCCACTCCGAAAACAGCTTTTTTTGGCGTGTTGTGTTCATAGACTGTATAAAGAGTGGACGTAACGACGTTCGGCTCAAACTGAAGCCTCCAGCAGATGCCCCGCCCCCTGGTGTCTGGCTGCAGTATAGGTCATAAGCCCCGCCCCCTGGTGTCTGGCTGCAGTATAGGTCATAAGCCCCGCCCCCTGGTGTCTGGCTGCAGTATAGGTCATAAGCCCCGCCCCCTGGTGTCTGGCTGCAGTATAGGTCATAAGCCCCGCCTCCCCACGTATTCCACATATGAGCCGGGAAAACTTTAAAAAATTACGATACCTGGTAGAAACGTTTCTCTCATCTTTACTCTAAGGTAGTATGATGATGTCATCTGGCTGCATGGTGTTCGGGTGTTTTTTTTCCTGAGAAGTTAGTTTCTCATTAGTTATTGGACGTTAAAAACCGTGTTATAAGTTTCGTTTTACGATAGTTGACAGCTGCCGTTCGTGAGTAGTTTTTATCGGGGATATAAGAAACTTCGGGAAAGAGCCAAAAGGAGACTAAACCTTCTGAAGAAGAAGAAATAAATATTTTTATTTCTCTTTTTTACTTGGCTCCACCTGAAATTCTCTACTGTGCAGACTCTGGCTGCACAATGGCGGCTAGAGAAACAGTTTTTTTTGGCTTCAAAAACGTAGAACAGTGACAGGTGGAGCCACGCTGTCCATTCTATATACAGTCAATGGTTTATATATACAGAAATAATACACACTGATAAACATTCCTGTTTATATGCCAGTTTAGCCAAGTAGGCTGATTTCAATTTTAGTCTCTGGGGCAGGTGACAGGAGCTCTACATGATTAAAACGCATAAAAAACAACAGTAAAAAAGCTAATCATAAAATTAATTGCTATACATTAAAAATGAATATGCACTAAAAATCAAATACATTACATTTTCAGAGTTAGTGGTTACACTCTAGCTTTTGCTTTTTCTTCACCTGGTTCCATCCAAATTCCTTCCTGGTTGCACAATGACGACACCTTTAGTTTATATAATGAGTAAACTGAAGTAACCCAGCCCTTTGGTGAATCTGACAAAATAACAAAGCATCAATAAAAGTATTCTTGTAAACGTTCTACGGTCAAGTTGGTTTTGTAAATGCAGGTGAAATAAGCCAATAACGTCCTTTCTAGAGTTACTATTGGACACTGCTTTAAGATGAATTACTGTGATGCAGCGTTGGAGTGTACATTTAATTATTAAACTCATTGCATGACATGAGGTACATGGATTTACAGAGTTGCAGAGTTGGTAAACACATTAAAAAGACCAAAAAGGTGAGTATTATCTGGTCCAAAATGCCGGTGCAGATTTTTGTCCTCGTCTACTCCTGGTGGCAACTTAGTTCCTGGTAGTGCACGGCGCTAATGGACCATGGCGTGCATGGAGAGCGTGTGATTTGGGGGTGAGATGGGCTCTAGTTTCAACCTGGAAGTTGTAAAATGTGTCGGACTCTTTCTGGGTATTAATTTAATAAGAACAGTGTGATCATGTTGTTCCTAGTGTTGAAGGTTTTTTTTTAGAATTAAGCCTGAGGTTTGTTGCACGGTTGTAGACACTTTGACCAATCAGAATCAAGCATTTTACAGCTGAATATTCAGTCAGGTAACTCAGATATTGGTGATGATAACTCTGTGAGAGATGTGTTTTAATACAAGTCATCAGTTTATGTCATGTTTGGGTTTAAGGTTAAAACCTGAGGTTATAAATTATTGTCTTCTTGACGTTTGCTCAGCTTGACCTCAGTGAATTCAAGTCATTGAACTTGACTTTTGGGATGTCGACCCCCTGACCTGAGTAAGAGCGTCACTTCTGGCTACTACAACCAAAACAGCAACAATAAAAAAAGACAAATTAAAGTCCTGTAAACATCTGAGTATCTGAAAATCTGAATCTCAAATATGACGTCAAAGTGCAGCGAGTGGAAGTGGAGGAGAAAACTGTTAGAAAAGATTCAGGAGAGTGTTGCTGTTGGTCAACAATAGTCCCTCTGTGTGTGTGTGTGTGTGTGTGTGTGTGTGTGTGTGTGTGTGTGTGTGTAGCTGTGAGGAACTCCTTCAGCCACTCTCTGTGTTTGTCAGCTGGCGAGCGTTCTCAATATAAGCTCTCTAATTGCTCAGAAAATTACAGCTAACGATGATTGCACATGACACGGCCTGACATTACGGTGACACCACAACGCCTCGTGCGCTCCACCATCCTCTCCTCACCTCGCCTCCCCCCTCCTTCTTCCCCGACACCCTCCTCGGGATGTTGTGCCAGCCCTCGTTGACCGGAGCGACGCCCCCGGTGGCCGCTGCGTGCCCTCTGCTTGTTGAAACTGTCCAGAGGAGAGATGTTGCAGAGTTCAATCTGCTTTGGCATCGCTTTCTGCCAACGCTCATCGGTCAGCCAAAACGTTTTGGAGCCATGGCGTTGGCGTTCTTTCTAATATTTGTGTGAGCACTTTTGATCTGAGATAGAAATGAAAACTCTTGGCGATAACGTGAGTTTGCCCTGAGCTGAAAACAAAGGTTTGGATGTAGTTGTGTGGTTTGAAGTGTGCAGAGTTTCCTGCACGCTGACACATACAGTTAACACAGCGTGTGCACATGTGAACGTGAGTAAATGCCTCCGTGTGCATGTGCATGAATGTGTCCGTACACTCGTGGCCCTGCAGGCCGGGATGTGTCACCTCTTTGTCTTGTCAGTGTTAATGTGAGCATGGTCATCCAGGCGTGGAGCTGCGACAGATGAACCCCACTCCCACCTCCTCCAACCCCGTCCCCTCCTCCCCCTCAGTGCAGGAATTAAACATCCTTTACTGTCCGGGCGTCACCTCTGGCGTGGAGATTTTTTATTTAATTTCAGGTCAGAACCTGTCCGTCACTGGTGCATCACAGCGCCGCAGGTCGCCCGGCGGGTGGCAGAGAGGATCAGCGGTGATCGCTGCGTACAACGGGACCTCAGAGGCGTCACACTCATGGCTGAGAGCCATAATGTCACAGCAGCTTTCTGCAGCTTTAACCTGTGGCATAAACTCTTATAACAGCTGCACATACACGCTCTGGAAACCTATAGAGCACGGAACAACCCTTTAATGTCGGGCTATTATTTCCTATAATTGTGCAATTATTTCTAATTTCCCATCTTCTGTTTTTAAACAAACTCATTGTAGAACATGAACAGTTTCATTAATTACAGCACAACAACAACAACCCACTACCACTACAACTGGGACTGATTTTTACACATTTAAACACTTTTACCTTCTTTTTTCGACACTTTTGGGACCAATTTTTGATACTTTCTCACAATTTTCCACGTTCACTCCCAATTTTCTTGCAAATTTTTGTTGTTTTTGCCCATTTTTGACACTTTTCGCTCTTTTTTTTTGCCACTTTTGGATCATTTTTTGCAACAACCTTACAATTTTCCAGGTTCAGTCCCAACTTTCTTGCAATTTTGTTGACTTTGGCCAATTTCACCACTTATAACTGTTTTTTTGGTCACTTTTTTATTAACATTTTCGCTGCTTTTTCCCCAAATTCCCCCTTTTATTGTTTATTGTCTGTTATTGTTTATTGTAGTATGTGTTGTCTTTTGTGATGAGCTCGTTGTGTGTTGTACAAGATGTGACCAAGTGTTTTTTTTTCCATATTGAAAAAGACTCTAAATATAAATGGGAAGAAAAAAAAAATTTCTTTGTTTCCTCCCAAATTTTTCTCGTTTTTTTTTTTTCCTTTTTTCACAATTTATTCAAACAAACTGACTATTTTCCAACTTTAATCCCAACTTTCTTGCTAATTTTCTCTGACTTTGGCCATTTTCGCCACTTTATACTGTTTTTCATCACTTTTTTTTTTTTTTNTTGTACAAGATGTGACCAAGTGTTTTTTTTTCCATATTGAAAAAGACTCTAAATATAAATGGGAAGAAAAAAAAAATTTCTTTGTTTCCTCCCAAATTTTTCTCGTTTTTTTTTTTCCTTTTTTCACAATTTATTCAAACAAACTGACTATTTTCCAACTTTAATCCCAACTTTCTTGCTAATTTTCTCTGACTTTGGCCATTTTCGCCACTTTATACTGTTTTTCATCACTTTTTTTTTTTTTTGTGCCATTTTTGCTACTTTCTGAATGTTTTTAAGTTTCCTCCAAAATTTTCTTGCTAGTTTTTGTCGCTTTCCACCATTTTCGTAAATTTTTCACTCTTTTTTTTTGCCACTTTTGGACCATTTTTTGCTACTTTTTGAGTATTTCCAGGTTTTATCCCAATTTAAATGCCAATTTTTGTTGCTTTGTTGGCAATTTTTACTTCCTCAAACTAAGTTTTGGCTTTTTTTTTTACCACTTGTATAGTTTCTTTTGTAAAGGTAGTTTTTAACAGTTTGTCTCTTTGGTTGAGTAACTCTGGTGTAGAACAGAAAACATCTGCTGCAAAAACTGTAGCTGATATTTTGACACATTTCTGATTAAAGAAACATTGCACTGTCTGTGATTAGAATATTACAACAGGACATATTGCGATTAATTACCAAACCCTACTTTAAGGCCTCGTCAGACAAAATTCCAATCTGAAGGGTAAACAGAAACAGGACGGTTAATGCAGCATCTTGAGCCTCACACACTCTGAGGGTTGAAACCCAGTGTGGTCACATGTGTCACAGGTATGTTGCAGGTTTTAAGTTGACCTTTACATTACTCAGCTGTGCGCAGAGCTCCACGTACGCAGTCAGAGCTGTGGCTTTGTGGCGCAGACTGACTGTGATGCTGAGCTGCGTTTGAAAACTGAAGCAGATGCAGACTCTTGATAAAGTCTTTATATCAGATTCTATAGATTAAAGAGCTGCACCTGATCTAAATATACAGACATGAGTATCGAAATCTTCACTGTGTGTAAGGTAGAATTCAGTTACAAACCCCCTCACTTCATGACCGGGCCCTCCATCAACTTTATCTTCTTCATCTTCACATGTATTTTAAGATTAAAAGTGCAGCAGTGATGGCAACTCTGTGGACTTTGTACACACGAAACTAAAAGTATGACGATCTTTGAAGCCTCAGTTTGGCTCAAAGTGGCTGAACTGTTTGTGTAAATGAGAACAAAGTGAAGTGTCTCTGTTACAGAAGAGAACAAAGGCCACTGGTAAAAATAAATGTACAAATAAATAAAAAGAGGTCCAAAATATTTTTCCAAATATTGTTCTGAAAAGTTACATGTCAGAATTCGGAGTTTGAAGTCAGAACTCATGTTTAAAGATTAGGTTTGGGTTGTTGTTCTAAAGTGAAAGTGAGAATTTAAGTTTAAAGGATTCTGAGAGAAAGTCAGAAATTTGAGACAAACCTGGAAATCTGAGATAAAAGTGAGAACTTTACTTTCAAGAATTCTGGATTTTAGGTTGGAACACTGAGTGAAAAGTCAGAAATTTGAGAAAAAGTCAGAATTCTGAGACAAAAGTCAGTATTTTAAGTTCAAAGAAACCTGAGTTTTAAGTTTTTTGAGATTAAAGTCAAAGTTCATATTCATAGAATTTGAGTTCTGTGTCAAGAATTTTGAGCCCAAAAAGTGAGAATCCCCAAATTCATATCAGAATTTTGAGTTTCAGGACAGAATGTAAGTTAAAAGAAGAAATTCTGAGAAAAAAAGACAAAATCCCCAAATTAAGAATTAAGAATTAGAGAATTAAGTCAGAACTCTGAGTTAAAAGTCAGAAATTTGATTTTAAAGTCAGAGTTCTGTGAAAAAAATCAGATTTCTTGTTAAAATAAATTGAGTTTTGAGTCAATATTTCTGAGGCAAAAGCGTGAAACCCCAAATTTAACATCCACAACAACATTTCAGACACAATATGCAGACTTGAACTCCAAAGGAAAATATTTCAGTACAGTTAATGTTTGTTAATGGTAAAAGAAAAAACACACGATGAGTCAGATCTGATCTTGTGTTTAAAAGAAATAGTGACACCAGAATCAGGAAGTATCAACATATTTGCATCTTTGCTGACTAAGTTGTGGACATCTTACCCTCAGGTGTGCAGAAACAAAACAGTTTAAACACAAACTGTGAAAGAAAGATCAACTTTTACAGGTTATCTGACTTTTTCTAAGCAGAATGAAGAGGTGGGCTTTTTTTTACGTCGTGGGCTGATGGAAATGAAGTCATTCTGCTGAAATACAAATATAATGGTGTTAATATCTTCCGTTATGAATCAGAGAGCAATGCATGGATCAGGTGATGAGTGGTCTTCACTTCACTGAGTAAAGTCTTTCTGACTCATGAGGCTGACTGATATCCAGCCCTCAAAGACCACATGCTCTGCTGCTCATGTGTGGGGGGGGTCCGCCCATGGCGTCTGCGTTTTTGTGGTCGCACAGATACTTTACGGTAAGAGGAAGTCAGCCTGTGTTTGTGCACAGACCTACGTTTAGGCGTAAGACCCCTCAACTCAAAGTATTAAAGCTCCAGTAAGGAATTTTAGCTGGTTTTAAACAGGTTGGTTTGGGGAGGAGCAAGAAATCAGCCATTAGTGGCAAAAGAGTGACTAGTCATAGAAAACTGGCAAGAAAGTTGGGATTAAAATCTGAAAATAGGCAGTTTGTTGCAAAAAATTGGTCCAAAAGTTGCAAATAAAAATAGTTAAAAATGGGCAAATCAATAAACATTGGCACGAAAATTAGGATTCAGCTTGGAAAGTCATGAGAAAGTATAAAAAAATGGTCCAAAAGTGGCAAAAAAAGGAGTGAAAAGTGACTAAAATGGCCAAAAAGCCACAAAAACTGAGAAGTACATTATAGCGGAAACTTTGAAAAATTCAGAAAGTAGTAAAAATGATGGAAATAGTGACAAAAATACAGTGAAAAGTGGTAAAAATGTCCAAAGTCAGCAAAAAAAATAGTGAGTAAGTTTGGATTAAACTTGGAAAATAAACCGTTTGTTTGAATACATAGGCCACAAGTGGAAAAAAAAGTGAAAAGGGGCTAAAATGGACGTATCAACAAAAACTGGCAAGAAAATTGGAAGAGAATTCGGAATGAAGGCAGAAAGAAGCAAAAATGGAAGAAATAGTGATAAAACTGTGAAAAGTGAGTGAAAATGGCTAAAGTCAGCGAAACATGGCAAGTAAGTTTGGATTAAACTTTGAAAAATAAACAGTTTGTTTGAATAATAGGCCAAAAGTGGCAAAAAAAAAGAGTGAAAAGGGACGAAAATGGCCCAAAAGCAAAAAGAAAATTGGCAAGTATATTTTGTTGGGATACAACTGGTAAAATAGGCATTTTTTGCAAAAACAAAAAGTCCCAAAAGTTGCAAATAAAAAGGGTGAAAAATGTTAAAAATGGGCATGTCAACTAAAGTTGGCAAAGATTTTGGATCAAACCTGGAAAATAGTCAGTATGTTGCAACAAAAAAAGGTCCAAAAGTGGCAAAAAAAAGTGTTAAAAATGGCCAAGAAGCAACAAAAATTGGCGTGAAAATTGGGATCCAACCCAGAAAATAGTGAGAAAGTATAAAAATTGGTCCAAAAGTGGCAAAAAGAGAAGTGAAACGTGACTTAAATGGCCAAAAAGCAACCAAAACCAACAAGTACATATTGGGGGAAACTTTGAGAAATTCAAAAAGTAGCAAAAATGGTGGAAATAGTTATAAAAAAAAAAAAAAAAGCGAAAAGAAAAATTGCAAGAAAGTTGGGATTAAAATCGGATAATAGTCAGTTTGGTCCAATATTAGCCAAAAAAATGGGAGAGATTTGGAAAACAGCAAGAAGGTATCAAGAATTTTTTCCAAAAGTGTCAAAAAAGAAGGTAAAAATGGTCAAAACGTGTAAAAATCAGTCCCAGTTGTTGTGGTAGTGGGTTGTTGTTGTTGTGCTGTAATTAATGTAACTGTTCATGTTCTACAATGTGTTTGTTTAAAAACATAAAATGGGAACCTAGAATTGCAATAATGGAAACGTTAAATGAAATTGGATTATTTTTGCAAATTGTTGAGCTCTTCTCCAAACTGTTGGCTTCACAGCTGAGTTTGTAAACAGCTGAGTTTGTAAACAGCTGAGTTTGTAAACAGCTGGTAAGTTTGTCGTTTCTACCCAAACACTCTGGAGGTGTTGATGAAGCTCACGTGTGATCTCACCCTCAGTCTCCCACATCAGTCGTGAACCCAAAATGTTCGCCGCCGTCTTTAAGCGAAGAAGAGTCCTCGCTCAGTCCCCTCCCGCTCTCCTCTGTAAAAGTTTTCCTGTTTCCTCCGCCCAGAGGACCCCCGGCTCCGGCCGCTCGGCGCCGCTGTCACTCACCCGGCCTCGCTGATGGAGGTGTGGTTGGAGAGGAGGCGGCGGCGGCGGTCGTGGGGGGATATGTGATGTGTTGTGACAGCGGGAGCCGGGGCTGGCGGGCGGTCACCATGCGGCACCATATTGCCAGGCTCCCGGGGGACGAGGGATCAGCATGCCAGCCTCGCCAAGAAGTGCTAATAGGCGCAACACGTCTTGCTTTCACACATTAAGGCGAGCGAAGGGTGACAGATCAGAGCTGTGATACTGCCGCCTGTGAGGGGAAAAAAAGGGGCCACGGCGCCCGTTAGCCATGCAGCGCAGGCTAATGATGAAGCCCCCGAGACGAGCAATATGCCCACCAATCAGCGAGTTGATGTTCTCGCAGACGGGCGCGTCTCCGTCTCCGTCTTGTCACAGAGTTGAGACCAGTTCACTCTCGCTCTCTAACACGGTGACGCTCGCCGCCATATTGTAACTGACAATAAAGCTACAAGTGTTGAAACCGGATCAACACTTTTCCAAGAAGACATCCTCGTTCTCACCCCAGAGCAGCGGAGGTCAAGTGGGCTGCCCCGGGCCGCGACACCTTTGTCACATCTGTTAGCAGAACCCAGAGCTCGGAGAGTCTGCTGAGCTCAACGTTACCGTGGAAACCGGCGTCTGTGCACTCACTTTCTTGCTTCCACCTCAGGCGCCATATGCTTGATTTGGCAGGTTCTCAAACACCTGCCTCCGTTTGTTTGACTCAAAAATGACTTGGACGGGTTTGAATGGAGTTCTGAGGAGATGACCGACTGATCCCAGGCCAGTTTTGAAGTGTTCGAGTCTTTTTATCAGTTATGGAAGTGAAGTCAAATCAAAAACACAAAACTCTCTGATACATGAAGCCTAAACTCAGTCTGAAGTTCTTTGACATCTTATGGTCAAAAGTGGACGCAGTGACAGTCGACTTTAACCGTAGACTGTATAAAACATGACGTAGTCTCCGTGACGTCACCCGTCTGTTACTGCAGCTCCGTTTTGAGGTTAAACGACGGGCGCGGCCATATTGGAAATGGGACGAGTGACGAGTGCCCAAAGCGACAAAAGTGGTAAAAATGTCCAAAGTCAGCAAAAAAATAGTGAGTAAGTTTGGATTAAACTTGGAAAATAAACCGTTTGTTTGAATAAATAGGCCACAAGTGGAAAAAAAAGAGTGAAAAGGGGCTAAAATGGACATATCAACAAAAATTGGCAAGAAAATTGGAAGAGAATTTGGAATGAAGGCAGAAAGAAGCAAAAATGGAAGAAATAGTGATAAAACAGTGAAAAGTGAGTGAAAATGGCTAAAGTCAGCGAAACATGGCAAGTAAGTTTGGATTAAACTTTGAAAAATAAACAGTTTGTTTGAATAATAGTCCAAAAGTGGCAAAAAAAAGAGTGAAAAGGGACAAAAATGGCCCAAAAGCAGAAAGAAAATTGTCAAGTATATTTTGTTGGGATACAACTGGTAAAATAGGCATTTTTTTGTGAAAAAAAAATCTTCCAAAAGTTGCAAATAAAAAGGGTGAAAAATGTTAAAAATGGGCATATCAACTAAAGTTGGCAAAGATTTTGGATTAAACCTGGAAAAAAAGTCAGTATGTTGCAACAAAGAAAGGTCCAAAAGTGGCAAAAAAAGTGTGAAAAGTGTTAAAAATGGCCAAGAAGCAACAAAAATTGGCGTGAAAATTGGGATCCAGCCCAGAAAATAGTGAGAAAGTATCAACATAGTGGCAAAAGAGAAGTGAAACGTGACTAAAATGGCCGAAAAGCAACCAAAACCGACAAGTACATATTGGTGGAAACTCACAGCAAAGAAACCTGAGTGCTTTTCACAAATTTAGTGGTTGCATGATGCACATTCATAAATATTACGTTGTTTCAGAGCGTTTGGCCCTCGTCAGCCTCTGTAGTTTTCTTATGTAGGGCAACAAACTCCAAATATGAATCTTCATCCTCTTGTTTCTCTCTCTGCAGCTCCTGTGTTTTCTGATAAAAGTCTCACATCACTGTCTGGATTTCCTCTGGTCTAACTTCAGACCTGTTCTTGACCTTAACAATAATTTTCTGAGGCTAAAAAAAGGTTGAGAGCAGAAAGGAAACAAACCCTGTGCGTCTTTTCAAAGGTCATTTCTTCCATGTCATTGGGACAGAGATGAACTCTCTCTCTCTCTGTGTCAGCCGTCTAGAGCCGTTTTATTTCAGTGGATCCCCCTCTGAAGACCTCTGCTGCTTGTTCTGGATCAAATATTAAAGTGGGAGGCGGTGCTGACAGTTGAAACCATCACCTCCTTGAATAACTCCATCCTAACACCACCTCTTACCTCCTCACATCTATAATGCAGCATGTGTTACGGATAAGAACATGCTAATATGAATGTTTGTGCTATAATGAGTCACTATGTGAAGGTAAATTTTTCATACACGGCTTTGCTAATGCAAAATTAGACAATTATACATGAAAACGGATGAAATATTGATGTGAACAGCAGCTCACCTCTGTGTGACCCCGAGGAGGTCGCTCTGTGTGGAGGTCACATGGAGAAATGAAGACTTCATACGGTCACCGGGGCATGAAGAGGAAAAGTCTGACCTAATTCTATATACACTGTAAAAAAAAGTCTTTAAAACATATAGTAAAACACTTTCAAAGAGCAGCATTAACAACCCATAAACCAAACATGTTAAAAGAAATGATAAATATATCATAGAAGAGAATACTGTGATGTTAAAAATGTCTGAAAACCTTAAATTTGACAGTATTAATCAGGCAAAACTACTGTCATTGTGGTCGTACATTTTGTAAATCTGTTGATTGTTCTGCAACAAGAACCGTCATTTTTACAGGAGCAGGATGTTACAAATATGGTCCACTAAAAAACTATCAACGGTAAACTGTAAAAAAAAAAAAAAATCTTATTGTTTTTATGGCAAAAATTGGCAGCTGAGAAGACAATTTTATAAAATATACAGAAAAGTTGTAAATATCTTTAAAGAATGACCTGTCAATATTACAGTATGAAAGCTTGTGTTCCAGCCTTTGGCCACGTTTTAGCCTTTAGCTGGTGTTTTAGCCTTTAGCTGGTGTTTTAGCCTTTTGGTCTTGTTTTGGATTTTATCTTGTGTTTTAGCCTTTGACCTAAGTTTTAGCCTTTATCTCATGTTTTAGCCTTTAGCTCATGTTTTAACCTTTAACTTGTGCTTTAGCCTCTTACTTGTGTTTTAGCCTTTAATTACTGTTTTAGCCTTTATCTTGTGTTTTTGCCTTTATTTTGTGTTTTAGCCTTTATTTCATGTTTTAGCCTTTAGCTGGTGTTTTAGCCTTTTGGTCTTGTTTTGGATTTTATCTTGTGTTTTAGCCTTTATCTCATGTTTTAGCCTTTAACTTGTGCTTTAGCCTCTTACTTGTGTTTTAGCCTTTAATTTGTGCTTTAGCCTTTATATCATGTTTTAGCCTTTATCTCATGTTTTAGCCTTTATTTTGTGTTTTAGCCTTTAACTTGTGTTTTAGTGTTTAATTACTGTTTTCGCCTTTATTTTGTGTTTTAGCCTTTAGCTGGTATTTTAGTCTTTAGCTGGTGTTTTAGTCTTTAGCTGGTGTTTTAGCCTTTAGCTGGTGTTTTAGTCTTTAGCTGGTGTTTTAGTCTTTAGCTGGTGTTTTAGCCTTTAGCTGGTGTTTTAGTCTTTAGCTGGTGTTTTAGCCTTTAGCTGGTGTTTTAGCCTTTAGCTGGTGTTTTAGTCTTTAGCTGGTGTTTTAGTCTTTAGCTGGTGTTTTAGCCTTTAGCTGGTGTTTTAGTCTTTAGCTGGTGTTTTAGTCTTTAGCTGGTGTTTTAGCCTTTAGCTGGTGTTTTAGCCTTTAGCTGGGGTTTAAGCCCCTTGCTGTTGTATTAGCCTTTAATTACTGTTGTAGCCCTAATCCTGTGCTTTAGCCTTTAGCTCATGTTTTAGCCTTTGGCTTGTGCTCTTTCACTCTCCCGTTCACCTATTTTCTGCTCTTCTGTCTCTTTTTGGTCAGACAGTCCAGCTTCGTTAAATCAAACTGGTCCAACCTGTCTTGTCCTCATCAAGAAGCTAGGAACTAGCATTTAGAAATAACCTATTTAGCTCTGATGAATTCGGGGTTATGATCAGGCAAATATCTAGATATGAGACTTTTTCTAGATCACTTAGAAAGTCTGCACAGTTTCTTTAAAATGACCACAATGATTCTGTTTCGGTTACACACTGTTGATGTGAGTTATGTAAAAAATATTGTGTACAGTTGATTCAGATCTGTAATTGGACCTTTAGGAAATTGTTTTTAAACCTAAAGATGAGTTTTGATAAAATCAGAAAAACCAGCGCAAACATGAGGTAAACCTGTAAATTCCCTGCAGAAAGGCCTGAACACTGATTGGTCAGTGAGACACAAACTTCCACCTGCCTCTGTTTTCTCTTTCACCTTTATACCTTGACATATAAACTTGGGGGGGGGCAGTATTTCCCCCCACTGCTCGACCCCTACGTCCCCCCCTCCCCCTTCGCTCCCCTCCATCGACGCCTTCGCCCCCCAGGGCCACGCTGTGCCCGCTGAAGCGCTGTGCTGTGAGCGAGAGCGCTGCCCGCCATCAATATGGGTGAGTTACAGAGGTCAGCGGTTCAAACGCAGTTCACCGCTCCACGCCGTCGCTGGCCGTGCCCTCGACGCCTGCGCGTTAACGTGTGTGGAGGCGTCAGAGCGTGTAACAGTGTGTATCAGAACTGATAAGTGTGTGTGTGTGTGTGTTTCTCGCTGTGTGATCTTTGTCCTTGTGTGTATGTGTGTTTGTGTGTCACGGTTTTCTCTGGTTTGCGTGTTTACTCTGTCACAGCAGCGAGGGTTCGATAGCGGCCGCTGTTGGCCCGGTGCCAGCTGACATAACGAACGCCAGCGAGGCGTGTGGGGCAGCAGCAGGAGGCGAGTGTGTGTGATCAGCGGGAACATGAAGATAGAAATGAATTAACTAGAAACTACAATAAACACCTGAGGCAAATGTCAATGAAACAAACCTGTGCTGGAAAAGTGCATTATTTAAAAAGTGAAAATGTAAAAACGGTGAATCTGTAGTTCACGTTAAAGCGCAGTCATGAGGAAGAGTCTGAGATGTGATACCTGACCAGAAGATGATCATCAACACCGTCTACCAGGCGAGGAGTTTCAGGAAAGACTCCACTTCCCATAAGCCTTTGCTCCCCACTGTAAGTTTGTAGCTTAGTTTAGTAGCAGCGACTTTTGGCTTAGCTACTCGCAGCTCGGTGCTCTGATACATGTCTGTAACGTTAGTGAATCCTGGTTGTGTCCTACCAGTGCTCATCTACCAACTCCAACCTCACCAAGCAGAGCAAACGTAGCCTGCACTGCAAAAACGGAAATCTAAGCAAGTCATTCTGTCTTATTTGCAGTAAAAATTGTCTTTTTGTTCTTAATTTGAGCCACATTCACCAGACCAGGTCATAAAAATATCGTATTTCAAGGTTTTTAAAGACAAAAATGAGGTGTAAATTGCTTGTAACAAGTCAAAAAAATCTGCCAATGGGATAAGACGAATTTGAAATTAGAAAGATGTCTGAAAACAAGAATCTTTTATCTTATCCCATTGGCAGATTTTTTTTTTTTTACTTGTTACAAGCAATTTACACCTGATTTTTGTCTTAAAATAACTTGAAATGAGACATTTTTATGACCTTGTCTAGTAAATGTGGCTCAAATCAAGAATATTAAGACAAATTTGACTAAAATTAAGACATAATGACTTGGTTAGATTTCAGTTTTTGAGTGTATTAGTCTCATATTTTTATTAAGGATAAACGATAAGACAGATATTTTACAACTCATTTATCCCAAACTTCCCAAATCTTATTATTCTAAATATGAGCCATTTTCAACCAACAAGTCAAGAAAAATGTTTTGTTTTAGTTTTTTAAAAGACAAAATAATGTTTGAATAGTCTATAACAAGACAAATTTTACTAAAATTAAGACATAATGACTTGCTTAGAGTTCAGTTTTTGCAGTGTGGCTCTTCATTTTATTGATAGACTCTCAGGTTTGAACAGATCACTGCAGAATAACTGCTGCATGTGGACAGGAATCAACATTAGCACAAACACATTAGAGACTGATTTAGTCTTGAGCTCCTGTTCTAGCTCCTGTCTAAGTCCGTTTTAGCCTTTAGCTCATGTTTTAGTCTTAGCTCGTGTTTCAAACTTCCTCAAAGTTGTCATAGAGACTTTGACTTGCTGTAAATCCAGTTGCTTCTGTGTTTCAAGCCACTTATTTGTCAGGAATTGGAATTGCAATCCTTCTTCTTTCTGTCACACATTGAGAAAACAGTCTCAATATTCTAAATTTCTGATTTTCCCAATCCAAACTCATCAAAACCCCAAAAAGTTGAACATGAAATCCAAACGTGTTGAGATGCACCTGTTTTAGATCAATGAGTAACTAGTAACTAACAGTCACTGCATTTGTCACATCTTGTATTTTAGTTTATCAGAGCTTGTTTCCATCTCTCTGGACTCAGGCTGTAACACTTTTTTCTTTTTTTTAATCTCACAGATCCTGTCAGTGTTTTCTGGAGCAGATCAGACTTTTCCACAGGGGCCTGTGGTTTGATGTGATGTCAGATTTTTCTGTGGTTTATGTGGTTAACGTGGCCATCTAGTGGGCTGCAGAGAAACTTCCCACATGGACACGAAACATGGAGTCGATGTATTTACTCGGTTCAGGCCCAGCTGTTGTTGACTGTGTTTTCAACATTATATAAGTTAAAACGTGTGAATATTTCAAACATTAATCCTGTTTTCAACAATTTTCCATTCTCTCATGAAAGGATGCAGAGCAGTTTTCTCTTTTCACTGTGAGTTTTATTTTGAAAGGGAGCTGATATTTAGGTTCTGTTTCTGTGCAAACTTTCAAAGTGAGCGAAAAAAGAAACAGGCGAGAGGTCACACTCAGAGAAAACACAACGTTTTTTTCTGATTTCTAAGAATTATGTGTGTGTTTTTGTGCATGTGTGTGTGTGTTGTTGTTGTTTTTGAGCTGAAGATGCTGCTTTAAGTGACTTATTGACTGACTTATGTGGTTTTTCTGTGTTAGCTCTCGCTGCAGGTTGTAGCCTCTCGTGTAAGTTGAATGTTTGGTGGTTTTGTGGCCCGGATGGGTGGGTGCGTTGCTCTTTTTCCTGAGGTAGGCTGCATATTGAGGTTAGCGGCACATGGAGGAAAAAAAAAACCTGATGAGAAGCTCAGAGCTGAAACACTGAGGCCATGATGTGAGTTTAGCAACAAAGTGAGTCAGGATGTTTTTTTAGAGTTTGTTTTTTTAACTTTCTGATCATTTTTAAAATGTTGAATTTCACTTCATAACTCTGCTTCTCAGTTGAATTCATGCTTTCTCTTAAATCCATTTTCCAAAACAGAAAAAGTCAGACGTTAACGGCTGAGCGACGGCTGTCAAAACTGAAAATGTTTGCACTTCTCCAGAAAAGGATGAAACTGATGAGTCACGATTGCTTTGGAAATGTTAAATCTTTTGGAGTCCAAGATACTTGCGAGAAATATCAAAGAAACTGTTTATGCGGAATGATGGCACATTTAATATCTAAAAAATAAGGTGTAACAACATAAAACACAATCAGGCGAACTTCAGAAAAACAATTTCAGGGTTTTTTTGTTTGAAGAGTTCTGTCTATTTTACGGTTTTCTGTATTTTAAGATAAGAAATAAATGAATCAATATTTGTAAGAGAAGCTACAAAAATGAATCAGGGCGCTTTTAATAGATTGGCATGCTTTACTTTTTTTGTTTTTGCAGAAATGAAGCAGTAAATTGTTACTGTGAAAGTTTGAAAATAAGCTTTATCTTGACAGTTTTTCTGTCTCAATCTATCAGGCAGAAATACAGAACAGTCAGTTCACGTTTGCCCACACTGCAAAAACTGGAATCTAATCAAGTGTTTATGTCTTATTTTTACTAAAAGTTGTCTTTTATTTTCAATATGAGCCACATTCAACTGACCAGTCTTGAAAAAACGTCTTATTTTAAGTTATTTAGACACAAAAACATTGTCTCATTTGCTTGAAATAAGTTAAAAAAAAAAAGTGCTAGTCAAGTTTCCTCAAATGCAAATAATGTCATAATGTCTAATAACACGAAACCTTTTACTCCATTGGCAGGTTTTTACTTGTTACAAGCAATTCAGACATCATTTTTGTCTTTAAATAACAAGAAATAAGATATTTTTCCTGGACTGGTCAGTGAAATGAGGCTCATGTTAAGAATAAATATAGATTTTTTACTAAAAATAAGACATAAATGCTATCTCAGGTTTCAGTTTTTGCAGTGCAAAATAACCGTTCAGGAAAAACTCTCCAGTTTAGATTATACAAACTTAGCTGATACTATGAATTTTGGGAAAATATTGAAGCAGGAAACAACTAAAAACAACCCTGCCTGAAGTTTTGTGATTTAATATCAGTTTAATTTTTCCAAAATCCCCAAGGTTGAGAATGGCTGATCTCCTGCACAAAGTTTTACTATCCACCGTGAAATCCTGCCCTATGTTGGGGTCAAGATAATCTGACTTTTGGATCAAAGTTTTCCAAATCTGACTGAAAAGTTTTCAACACAAACTGAAGGTTCGATCCAGAGTAAAACTAGGATTGGATGACTATTTCAGAATCCTTCTTTCACTTTTGAATAACCCGTTTTCGAAGTCTGATCCAATCAAACAACCAGAATCTGATTTGTTTACATTTATACAACCAGGTCCTGGAGTCTAAATAGTTTTAAGAACAGAAGAAAAACAGTTCATAACTCATTTCAGTGCAAGTTCCAGTTTATTTATAGGAATATTTACAGACAGAGAGCAAGAAAAAGTGACTCTTTATAAACCTCTGTGGGTCACACTCATGAAGTCCTTCAGGTGTTTTCCTCTCATCAGTGTTTAGTGGAGAGTTCGTTAGTGCTGAGGTCTCAGTGTGCGCTTCATGAAACACAGGAGAAAAAACCCGACTCACATCACTTCTACCAGAGTGGAGCTGTACAGGAAAAGAAAATGAAACTGTCCGTTTTCTCCTGAGTAAATCTGAGTGAGTTTTCCATGATGAAACAAAAGTTGAACTCAGTTTGCTGGATCTTTCTCTCTTTGAGCCTCTGACGTAAACAAAGATTTAACTCTGCTGTAAAAACACCAAAAGGAAGAAAAACACAAAGTAAGTTAAGATCTTTGTGTTGTGATTATTTCTTTACACTGTGACAGTTATTGGTCAGAAAAGCAGGATGAACTCGAAGCTGCTCGGTGACTTTTGGTGCACAGGTGTTGCAGTTTAAACCCGTTTGCATTACGTTGACGTCACGTTGGGGGGTGTTCACATTTTTCTGCTGCCAACGACAGCTTGTGGTCGCAAACGACATCCAGCAACATGAATCACAATGCAGCATTTTCTTCTCTCTGACATTCTCAAGAAAGCCACAAGCCGGGTTCTTTGTTTTGAGCTAAAAACAGGAAATTATTTCTTTTTGGTTTGGGGCCAAAGTAGGTCTTCTGATTCGAGGTCAAGAGTTGAAATAAAAGCTGCTGTAGCACTTTTCCTCTGAGGGTCACTCCAATAAATGTGCTGTTCATCTTTAACTTTCTAATTCACTCAACAGGCTGTGATTGTTTCAGGTTAATGAAGCCGTGATGACCTTTCACACCTTTGAATGTTGAAGCGACACATGAGATAAGGAAAAAATTTCAGAGACTTTGAAACGTTGACCACAAAGCCTACATCGATCACACTCTGACACGGTGGTCCAGAAAACCACAATTCTGTGTTTCTTTGTTTCTATGTAGAACCAGAAAGAGTTTTCTGGTTTCAGGAACGAGTTAAAGCTGAAAGTACAAACCTTTAAATTCTTTTATGAAACAGTGACCCAGCTGCAGCTGCATCAAAAACTTGACACAAAAGTCTCCAGTGAAACATCAAATCATCGTCTGCATAAACAATAAGTATGAGAATGTTTTCCTTCGCTTTTTGCAGCATGATGAAAGAAATTACAAACACATCATTGCTTCCAGAAATGTAATCATGAACAACATCCTTATATAATCAAGAAATGAATCTTTTTAAAAGAAATCCAACCCTGACCACCTGGGGTCTTTAAAATTCCTGTTAAAGTGTAAAGAAATAAAACTTACAGCACTATTTCCAAAACTTCACCATCATCAGCGTAGACATTCATTTTGCTCATTCTGATCATCATCAAACTTACTCTAAGTTTTAATTTATCAAAAGATAACTCCCCCAAAGGCTCAGTTCTTTTTTTTTAAAGACTCAAAAGATTAAATCGAGGCATATTCCTTCACTTAATGTTTACAGATTTAATCAATCTGTTTCTAAGTTTTGCTGATGAACATTACAACATCATCAGCGTAGATGTTCATTTATCATATTTTAACATTGTCATTCTTTCTCTCTGGGCTGTAATTCTTCTTTTCAAACACTAAAAGATTAAATTAAAAGGTAACATCGATGTGTTGTGTGATTTTGCTGATGTCAGTTTTAAGGTTTATGATACAACATTACATCACTGTCAGCAGAGACGTTCTTTTTGCACATTGGGAAATATTTTATAATTCCTCTTCGTGCAATAATTTTCTGTTTTAAAGCACTTAAATCATTAATTTGAAAGGTCACAGCTTAACTCTATGTTTCCAGATTTATATATTTTTACCAAATTTGCTGATGCCAGTTTCGAAAGTTTAAGGTGAAACACGACACCATCATCGGCGTAGATGTTTATTCTACATTCACTGATGTCATACTTTATCGCTGAGCTATAATTCTTCTTTTTCTTAAGACTTAAAACATTCAAATTAGACACATCCCAGCACTTAAAATTTCCAGATTTAATTGGTCTTTTGTTAAATTTTGCTGATGTCAGTTCAAAAGTTTATGATGTAACATTACGGCATCATCAGCATAGATGTTAATCTGGTACAATTTAACATTTTCATACTAAAATTCTTCTTTTTAAACACTTAAAAGACAAGTCAAAAGTTTACTGCTTGACTTCATAATACCAGATTAATTTGAGGTTTATAAATTTTAAAAATTGCTGATGCCAGTTTAAAAGTTAATGATGCAACATTACAACATCGTCAGCGTAGACGTTTATTTTAGACACACTGATGATGTCATACTTTCTCTGAGCTTTATTTTTTCTTTATTAAAGACTCAAAAGATTAAATTAAGACACATTCTGTCATTTAATCTTTCAAGATTTAATTGGTCTTTTGTTAAATTTTGCTGATGTCATTTCAAACATTTATGATGTAACATTACAGCATCATCAGCGTAGATGTTCACTTCGCACATTTTGACATTGTCATTCTTTCTCTCTGGTCTACAAATTCTTCTTTTAAAACACTAAAAAGATTAAATTGAAAGCTTGACTTCATATTACCTGATTAATTTGATGTTTATAAACTTTGCTGATGCCAGTTTAAAAGTTAATGATGCAACATTACAACATCGTCAGCGTAGACGTTTATTTTAGACACACTGATGATGTCATACTCTCTCTGAGCAATATTTTTTTCTTTTTTAAAGACTCAAAAGGTTGAATTGAGACATTCTGTCATTTTGTCTTTCAAGATTTAATTGGTTTGTTGTTAAATTTTGCTGATGTCAGATTGAAAGTTTATGATGCAACACTACAACATCGTCTTAGTAGATGTTTGGTTTTTTATGCACAATCTGAGCGTTAACAGAAAACCAAGCTTGATTTCTTCAGAGAGCTGAAAGTGCACACTGTCACACACCCTGAAACATTAAACAGATTCTGGTTCTGACTCGTCTTTGTTAAATATTAATCCTCTAGAGGACGAACCACTACGACGTGAGTAAAGAGGTAAAAGTGTCGGGTAATAACTGGGTATAAGTGGCGTATATTTCATATTCAGAGTGTTGGTGGTGGCTAAGATTATATATACGGATTTACACACACTCCAATTTGAAGTTGTTGGATAATAGAGTACATGTTGCATTAGTTTACTTGCAAATACCTGTCTGTACACAACTTTAAATACTTTACACAGAGTGATACAAGAACATACATAGAGTGTAGAATAAGTGGGAGCCCTCTTTAATTTAATATTGCAGTATCTTTGAGCAGCTTTAAGAACAACAGGATGAAGTGATTGAAAGGATAACTCTTTCTTTTTCCATTCTTTGCAGAGATTTCTCTGGTGCATGAAAATAAGGCGTCTGATTATGGATCCAGAGAAATGACATTCACCTCTTTGACTTTACTTTCTCGTGAATTTCTGAGCAGTTTTCAGGGTTTCCCCAGGAATTGGTTTGAGTGGGTTGAAGGTACTTTTTTCAGATTTCACTCACAGAATGAGGAAGTTGCTCTCCTTAAAATGAACTGCTTTATCTGTCAGTGATGCAAACGATACCACAACCCCGGGGCAGGGGATCATGATTTCTACAGCTTTGACTCAACGCAGACGGGTTTTTAAAGG
This sequence comes from Thalassoma bifasciatum, assembly GCA_008086565.1. NCBI lineage: Eukaryota > Metazoa > Chordata > Actinopteri > Labriformes > Labridae > Thalassoma > Thalassoma bifasciatum. The sequence goes on from RPOG01001202.1 coordinate 117,779, forward strand.
TGGATGTTCAGAAATTCAACAAATGGATGTTGCATTTATCCTCCAGGGAAGGAGAGATTTAAGCTGGTGTTCAGGTTTCTTGACTTCCTGGAATGCATTGACTATGCATGACCTCTAACAAAATAGAAGCATTTTCTATCTTTTAGGTTTATTTTTGCAAAGCGAGCGCTCATTAATTCTGAAATCTCCAGAAGATGTTGAAGTTTGAAGGAGTGAACTCTTGGTGTAAGAAAGTTTAAGTAACAAACCATCAAGTTAGTGTAAAAGAAAAATTGTTGGTTTTTGTTTCATGTGTCTCATTTGCTCTGAGTTTGCAAACTTTGACTACTTTCTAGAACGTATCACCTCAGAGATACAGCAGTGTTTTCCTAGGTTTCAACAACTGAGATACTTTTCAGGATTAGTATTAGTAGGGACCTCTAGGAATTTCAGAATCACCCTCTGACACCAGTGTTGGTGTGGCACATTAGATGGACCAGTGGTTCCCAAACTGGGAGTCGGGACCATAGACTGTATAATGAGTGGACGTAACGACGTTCGGCTCAAACTGAAGCCTCCAGCAGATGCTCCGCCCCCTGGTGTCTGGCTGCAGTATAGGTCATAAGCCCCGCCCCCTGGTGTCTGGCTGCAGTATAGGTCATAAGCCCCGCCCCCTGGTGTCTGGCTGCAGTATAGGTCATAAGCCCCGCCTCCCCATGTATTCCAGATATGAGCCGGGAAAACTTTAAAAAATGACGATACCTCGTAGAAACGTTTCTCTCATCTTTACACTAAGGTAGTATGATGATGTCATCTGGCTGCATGGTGTTCAGGTGTTTTTTTTCTGAGAAGTTAGTTTCTCATTAGTTATTAGACGTTAAAAACCGTGATATAAGTTTCGTTTTACGATAGTTGACAGCTGCCGTTCGTGAGTAGTTTTTATCGGGGATATAAGAAACTTCAGGAAAGAGCCAAAAGGAGACTAAACCTTCTGAAGAAGAAGAAATAAATATTTTTATTTCTCTTTTTTACTTGGCTCCACCGGAAATTCTCTACTGCGCAGACTCTGGCTGCACAATGGCGGCTAGAGAAACGGGGTTTTTTGGCTTCAAACACGTAGAACGGTGACAGGCGGAGCCATGCTGTTTATTCTATATACAGTCAATGGTCGGGACCCTTTGGGGGCTCATGAGGAAGTGATAGGGGGTCGTGAAATGTGTCCCAAAATCAAAAACTATGAACAATTCCACATTCATATCCATTTTTGTAAGAATAAAAGCAAAAATAAGGGTTTGGGCTCGTGTAAAATGATCTGTTTGACTCTTTTCTTTGTTGAATTTTGATTCAGTGAACACAGAAAAGTGCACATAAGTTGGTAAATGCTCGACTGATTAGCTAAATTAAGAATCCTCGAGGGTCTTTTTGTTCGTTTTTGTCTGTTTTTGGATTGGCCCGTCAGTGTTGTACCATGGCAGAGAGTCACCAGTCTTCAACACTGCTATTTTGGCCGTCACAGGCTGAAAAGTTAGTACGAACAATTGGCAAAATAACTTCTTTTGGTTATGTAGTTATTCGGTATTCAATTTTGTTGAACTGATCCTGATGAATCGATGTTGTAATTTAGAACATTTAGCGTTTATCCACTTATTTTTCTGCCTCTTTTCTAGCTCCTTCTGTGTCAGAAACCTGCAGAAACATCAGTTTGTCTTGTTTCAGTCAGAAAAACCTCTGAATACTGACTTTAGTCCTCATTCATCTGGTAAATAAGCATCAGATTTTCACATATTTAAAAAGTTTATTGGCTCTATCAGTAGCTTTTAAATAAGAAGAGGGACTTATTTCATTTTATTCATTGATTTTTTGACTTTTGCAAGAATTTAAGTGAGCGATAATCTTCAGATCTCAACTTTTTTTTGCATGTTGTGCTTTGAAAGAGCTGCAGACTTTTTGTTTATGTCTGTCAAATGTGTTAAAAGAAAAGCAGATTAAAGAGAAAATGCGATTTAATTGGTGAATCCTGTCATGGATTTAAAAGTTGATTTTTATGGTCCTGGTCTCGGCACAAGTTAACACTAGTTACAAGTGTTAAAAGTGATTATTTTAACCTAATTTGACGTCATATTCAGACTGGATTAATGTTATCAGGCGGCCGATGTGTCTGAAATATGGTTGTTGATTTGCCCTTGAATTTTTACTTCACAAAGCGCAAACATGGTTGGTTTGGATTAAAAACACAAACCTCTTCCGCGGTTAATAAAAATGACCAGAAGCCCCCGTGTGAAACTAATCCTGTGCTTCGGAGAGTAAAAACCGTTTTATCTTCAGCCTGAGAACATTTTTCTGCAAGAAAAGAAAGCAGAGTTATCCTTTTAATCAGATATTCCTTCATGCTGTTTGTGAAACTCTTGAATCTTTACAGGAAAGTCTCGGTCAGGCCTAAAGCCACAGAAAGTACAGATACAGTGTTTTGCTGAAAAGTACTTCAGGTGGGTAGAAGTTAGAAGGAGTAAGAAACCTTCATCACATCCTCACTGCTCTCCCTCACTTCCTCAGCGACTTCAAACCAGTTTAGATGAGTGGGCGAGCGGGGACGTCCCCTACGTTAGAAACTGCACATGTAACTGAAAACCTCGGATTAGCTGACATCAGTGTAACGTTATTTTTACTTTTCCTTTCAAAAAAAGAGTTCAAGAAGCAGATCTGGAGATTCTACTTGAGATAAAAACTGAAACCCAGGTATCAAAAAAGAAGAGAAGTGTCTTTGCTGAAAAACCTGCAGAGACGTCGTTGCTTCAGATCTGTGAAATAAAAACCTGCAGCTTCCTCCTCAGAGCCGGTCAGAAATCCTCTGTGTGTGTGTGTGTGTGTGTGTGTGTGTGTGTGTGTGTGTGTGTGTGTGTGTGTGTGTTGTTTTTTGTTGGGCGGTCTGGGCAGTCGTGACATCAAACTTTTTGAAAAGTCAGATCTTGAGGAAGACCGAGGGGAATCCCAGGTGATAATTTAAAGTCTTTACACAGAAAACGAGCCCGTTTCCTTTATATACACCAAACACGAGGGACACACACCAACATGAGCCATGTCCTGTGTTTACATTTGCAAAAATATATCTCCATATTTTTTGCCTTACAGATCAACAATATAAATAGTAAATAATCAAGGAAAATAGATATGGGGACTGAAAACAGATACATTTTATAGGCTATGCTAACTTAAAGTGCTAAGATACGTTTTGAACAGGCTGCAAGCAAAAAGGAATCGTCTAGAAAAAGAAAAGTTTCTCCGTTTGCGAGGAGATGAATCTGTTTCCGTGCCCCGCCCTGCAGGACATCAACTCCACTTTGATTTAGAAATAAGAAAAAAAAACCTTTAAGCTTCCTCAAAGTTACTTTCACATTCATGATACTCAGTGTCGGACGGTTTGTTCAGAGATGAGATGAGAAACTGGAATGTTTGATTCTTTCTTATCAGGCTGTGTCGACTGACGCTGCGTTTTTTTTTTTGTGCCGACAACGATCACGACTTTAACGACAGAGCGGAGGAATTACTCACAGGAACTGAAAATTTCCAATGTTTAAAACAACAGTGACAATTTCTTCTCTATCAAAGCAAAAGATCTGAGCTGACAGACGTGAACTTTCTTCTTTTTAACAAATGTGACCAACGGTTAATTGAATCTTTTGTCTACATTGTATGAGGCACTAACTGTAAGGTTAACTGAAAATAACAACAATATTTCTCCACATTCAGCCCTAAAACATCACTTTTTATTCATATTTTGATAAATATTTGTTAAATATATTTGTTGAATGTTTTATCTAAATATTAAATGTTTTATTCAGATGTTAAAAATACATGTCCTGGTTCTAAATACTTTGCAATGCTTTCTAAATATTTAGTCAAGAGTTCTAAATATTACTTGGCTTGATCACTTTCTCAAATTTTTATTTTGAAAGGGTGGGAGTGTAAATTTGCATATTAGCCTAATATTTAGAAAACTTAGTGAAATATTTAGAAATCTTGAGGAAATATTAAGATATCATTGCAAATTATTTGGATATCAAAGTTTAATATTTAGAAATCTTAGAGAAGTGTTTAGTCTTAGCTAAATATTTTGAATCAGGACATGTATTTATAACATTTAAATTTAGCACTTAACATTTAGATATAACATTATTCATTAACGTATAATATTTGACAAATATATTTTACAAATATTTCTCTAAATCTAAAAGTGATGTTTTAGGGCTAAATGTGGAGAAATGTTGTTTGTTGTAGAGTGTGTAACTCTGATTTCTAAATATGACGTCAAGTTTTCTAAATATTAGGCTAATGTGCAAATTTACACTCCCACCCTTTCAAAATAAAAGTTTGAGGAAGCGATCCAGCCAAGTAGTATTTAGAAATCTTGACTAAATATTTAGAAAGCATTGCAAAGTATTTATAAATAACTGCAACATATTTAGAACCAGGACATGTATTCATAACATTTAAATATAACATTTAACATTTAGATAAAACATTCAACATTCATATATAATATTTTTAAATGATTTAAATATTTCTCTAAATCTGAATAAAAAGAATTTTTTTAGGGCAAAATGTAGAGAAATGTTGTTATTTGTAGAGTGTGTAACTTAAAAATCAGCGCCCCATATAAATGTGTGTATATAAGTGTGTATTTATGCATGTAAATATATATATATATAACTATAGATGATAAAAGGTTGGCTGACTAAATTTCCTTCAAAAGTTTTACTTCTTTTGAAAATGTAAAAGCAGATAAATTAGCGATTTAACAGTTTAGTTTTTGTTTTGTTTTCCTTGTTTGTTTCTTTTTCTTTTTGATTCCTTGCAAAATTGAAAAGTTTCTTTCTTTCCATTCTTTGTTTGTTATTATTCTTCTACATTTTTCAAAATAAACTTTCTCATTCATTCATTCATGCACAGCTGCAAACATAAAACCTCAGCGTCAGTGGACACAGCTCCTCACTGCCGTCGAAACAAAAGTTTTCTTTTCAGAGAAGTGAAAGTGAACTGGTGTCAAACCCTGATCGACAAACAAACAAAGTCCCAAGTCTCTTAGTTTTGATCATTAAAGCTCCAGTGAGTGACGTTAGGTTTGATGACATGTAGATAAAACATCAGATAAAATAAATCTCATCCATGTTCATAATTGATCTTTATAATCAACTTTTCTGACTCAAAACTTCCTCTGATGCTTTTGTCTGCTTTTAAACTTCCTCACAGGAGCTTTAAGCATCAAAAACTGAACTTTAAACATTTTTCTGCGTCTGTCAGATCGTTTTAATAAACCACCTTCGACCAGATCACGAAAACGTCCAATCAGGTGTTTAAAGCTAAGCTGTGTGTGTGTGTGTAAAAAAAAAAAATTAAAAAGCAACACCTCCCTGATCGTTACCTAACGCTGAAAATGATTCTGTAACATGCAGAGCCCCCCGAACCGTCCCAGCTGCCTCTCACACCTCGTCTTTGGCGTACTTTGCTAAAATCAAAGTGCTCAAACTACACTGTGAAGCGAAAAACAGCACGACACCTGCCTGAAACCACGCGACAAGACTCAAAAAACAGAAGCAACCAGAGCCAGTCATTGTACAGGCGAAGCTTTCTTTGTGCACGGCGATGGACGGGAGATCCAACGCCATGTTTCCGCTTCTCAAACGGACGCTTCTGCAGCTCTCTCTCTCTCTCTCTCTCTGTGTGGATGTTAGCGGCTCCAACGCTCCCTAAACGCATCGCCCCGTGTTTTCTACGATGTGACTTCTTCTTCTTCTCCTCAGGCCGGCTCTGCGATAAATCTCTTGCATAATCTATAAGAGGAGAGCGCAGATGTGTGCGGGCTGGTTTCCATGGCGATCAGATCTTGCTGTTCTCCAGGTGGGAGTCGATGTGCTTGATGAGAGCGTCATCGGGGTAACCGACGGGGAATATCAGCTGGCAGAGAGGGCAGCTCCGCATGTCGCTCTCCTCGGTCTCCATCCAGAGCTGCACACACACACACACACACACACAGAGGGTTAGATTCAGCATCAATCACGTCCAAAGTTTCTCACTTCCCCGGTCGGCGTTAGTCATCCTGTGGGAGGTAACTAAATTACACCACTACTCGGTGAGGGAGCTCTTCAGACTTACACAACGAGATCCTTACAGTTAACACACAGACTGGTAGTAAATCAGGTGGAAACACTCATCCTGACTCTGATTCATCCTGTAATTCACTTCACTTCAGAGGGATGACCCAACAAATTCAAGTTTAGTTCAGCAAATCCTGGAAACACGCACAGATGAACAAACTGGTGGAGTTTAGAGCTGAGAAATTAAACACAAATGAAACTAAATCACAATCTGATGCTGCAATATCCTAATCACAGACAGTGAAATATTTCTTTAACCTAAAATGTGTAAAAATATCAGCTACAGTTTTTGCAGTCGATATTTTCTTCTCTACACCAGAGTTACTCAACTCTGCTCAACTAAAGAGACAAACTGTTAAAAACTACCTTCAAAGAAACTATACATGTGATGAAAAGTGGCAAGAAATGGTTGAATAGGGACAAAAATTGGTATGTAACTTGGAAATTAGTTAAAACGAGCAAAAATTGGTCCAAAAGCAGCAAAAACAAGAATGAAAAGTATCTAAAATGGGCGGCAAAGAAATCACAAATTGCAAAAATAGGATTGGGTGCACAGAAATAAATATTGCATGTTTATGTTTACTACAAATAAGAAAGAAACCCAAAAGTTATGGCACAAAAATTGGCGTCTAAAACAAGTTTTTTTTTTTTTAGATTTGCTTATTTGTTCATATTAAGTCAAAATTTCAACTTTTTATCCCAAAATTTTGATTTTTTTCTGAGCATTTTCACTTTTTGTATGTCAAAATTTCTTCTTTTTCTCAACACTTTTTTGACTTTTTCCCTATAATTTCAGCCTCATCTCAAAATTTCAACTTCTTATCAAATAATTTAGACTTTTGAGCTCAAAATTTTGACTTAAAAAAGGCCAAAAAAAAAAAAAAAAAGAAAAATCAACAAAGCCAATTTTTCATTTTCATTTTTTAACTAGTAGGAATTGACTACCATAGAAAACTAAGTTTCTTTTGTGAATATTATTTTTTTTTTATTTTTTGAGAAATCTGTCCTTTTTCTCTCATGTTTCTGCTTTTCTTGACCAAAACTAGAATAATAATATAAAAAATCATACCATGCAACATTGCAAGTGATATCAAATTTAGCATGTGAATCAAACTAACCCTAAGTTATTAATTCCTGGTTGTTTTTATCTAACATGAAGCTCTTTTTCATTAAGAGTGATTTTTTTGGTTGTGTTTGTTTAACAACACATAAGATGACAAACCTAAAAATATTCAAGAAATAATTTGCAATTGCAACACAGTAAAGAATAACTGTGATTAGATTATTTTTGTAAATTGTTGAGTTTCTACTCACGTTGATGGAGGGCCAGGACTGAGCGTGCTCGGCCGACAGGTATCCCGGTTGGGGGGGGCAGCTCAGGGTGTTGGACCTCTGAGGGACGGGGAAGGCCGAGCAGGACGCCGGCCCCCTCATGACGCCGCTGGGCACGGCGGACGAGAGGACGCCGAGCGTACGTGGGGGGCTGATGGGATGCGGGCAGGTCCACTCCTCCTCGTCTTCAGACGACTGCGGGGGCTGAGGGGCCGGCGTGGAGGGGGGAGGAGGCTCGAAATGAAGGTGAGCCACCTCAGAAAGCGGGAACGGCATCTCTCTGGAGTGACGCATGGAGTTCTCCCCGTGGCCCCCGTCCCCTCCTCTGTCCCCCCCCCCTCCCTGATGGGAGGAGGAGGAGCCTCTGTGCTGCAGTCCCAGGTGAGGAGAGCTTATGTGCTGCACGTGTTTGGAGTAACCGTCGTTGTAGGGGCGGGGCTTGGGCAGGGTGGAGACGGGGTCCAGGGAGAAGCGGGGGGGGCACTGGTAGGCGGAGGGGTCGGTGACCTCGGAGTAGCTGCGGCGGCCCTGGAAGCTGGCCCTCAGGTGCTGGCTGGGCGGCCTGCAGGAGTAAGAGGCGGGGCCGTCGGTGACGTCCAGGAGCGGGGAGCGGCGGTGCATGTCCGGGGAGAGACGCTGCGGCACGGGGGAGCGTCTCTGCTGGATGGGGGAGTGGTGGGAGGGAGGGGGGACGGGGGAGTGGCGCTGTGAGATGGGCGAGTGGCGCTGGGACACAGGAGAGTGGCGCTGGTGGTGGATGGGAGAGTGACGCTGGACTGAGGAAACAGAAACACAAAAAACATTTAAACCTTAAATGTCATTAAAATTCTGAAATCTACAGTTTTGGTGTTTTGAGGTGAAGTTATGAGAAACTTATAAACTGTCTCTACATCGAGTCCGAGCTCCAAATTACTCAAAATTAAAGCTCACACACATGCAACTAAAAAAAACATGTTTTCCCAACAAACTTCTCCTTGTCGTTGACTAAAGGATTTCCATATCAGCGTAACAAGTGTGTCAGTTTCAACCACGGCTCCTTTTCTTGTTGCACTTAACTCACTGTAAAGAAAAGAAAGAGTCTGGAAAATTCTAAATATCAAGACAACATAAAGAAACCACTTTTTAGTTTTCTCAACTTATCATGCAAGTTGTTGACACAACTCCAAAACAACTTCTGGAGTTCAACTTGGTTTTTCTTTTGCACCCAATTTTTGGTTTTCCAGTCAGGCCAGTAATGAATTTTTTGATCGAATGCTTTTTATCTTTTCCTACAATTGATTCAGATATTCTAATATTCTAACAAGCCTACAGTTCCTCCTTCTGAGGAATACTTTTCCATGTCACTTATGACTGTTTTGAATGGTTTTGTGTTCTGATTGTTTTGTTTTGTAACTAATTCTCAAAGTGTGTGTCATCATCATGCTGCTGCAAAACAAATCCACCTATTGGTACAAATAAAGTCACTAACCTGTCTTTTTCACCCAGACTAATAAAAGTTAATTTAAGGAACTTAGACAAAAGTGACTTCCATTTCCTTGGCTGCTGAACTTACATTTTTAAGGCAAAAAGAAACTATTGTAAGTTGAACTAGCTGTGGACTTTGTCATTTGTTCGTGAAGCAAGGAAAGTTTTGTGACATATTTCTAATTTTAAAGTTATCGAATAAGAATATCAGTTTTTGTGGAAGGTGGAAATTTGTGTCACTGAAGCAGCTTTTCATTGTTGGCCTGACTAGAAGATCAGAAATGGGTGAATAAGAAAATCCAACTTGACAGAATTTGTGTTTTTACTTGATCATTTCAGCGGCGTCAACGAATTTCATGATAAGCTGAGAAAACTCAAGAAGCGATTGCGTCATGTTGCCTTGATATTTTGAGTTTTCCCCACCCTTTTTTTTTTTACAGTGCAACGAAAGGAAATGTCAAATGTCTGGGTAAGTCTGTTTTGCAGAAATGTTCCTCTTTGTTTTCACAAACTGATGTCGATCTGCGCGGGTACAGTGCTGCTGTTTCGTGTAATTACTGGACAAGTTGATGAGTCAGTCGCTGCTTCAGCTTCGTACCACAGAGGAAACGTCGTTCACGCTGCGTTTAAGGAGGTGTGAACAACGCCGGGTTGTTTGTGCGCTGAAACACTCAGAGTTTGAAGGAAACTGATGAACAGGATGATTCTGTTCATGTTTCTCTCTGAAAATCACCCAAGAGACTTTTTATGACTTCACTCAAATTCCCACATCCCCTTATTATTTCAAAAACTCACTAAAGTATTTGTTTTGTTGTTACAGATAACCTGAAGGCAACTGAAACGCTTCCGCGGTCGTGTTTCTAATCGCACAGGGCTTCGTTCAAGTCATTTTACTAAATAAATGTCACACAGCGGGAAACAAAAGTCGTGTTATTCAACATTTGAAGCTCAGTAGAGGCGGTGCATGTGCTGCTTTTTGCTTTGTGAATGATTAGAGGATGCACAGGAAAGATGCATGTGTGTGTGTGTGTGTGTGTGTGTGTGCAGGAAGAAAAAAAAAAGCTGCAACTGTTTTGCAGTTGTAAGTTTGTGTCCGCGTTAGTTTCTGTCTTTGACATCAAAGTGAGAAAAATGAAGCAATAATTCCCTCGCTCCGAGTTGTTTCACATGCTGACATAACCAACAAACACAGAGGAGAGTAACATTTTCATTTTAAGTGTTTTAAATTATTCAAAAGGCATTTTGATAAAACAGCTCGTCTACCAGAAAAATTTTGCAATGTGAGAAATTTATTGATGCAACAGTCGTAGTTTAATTAAAACCAACCTCCTGATATTGTTGTGCTGAGGAGTTTCACTTTTTGACAACTTGCATGAACACTTTTGAAGTAAATCAAGGTGTTTTTTTTTCACAAGCTCCTTTGTTTTTGTTTTAAAAGTGTAGTTGCAAAAGAAAGCAGCACAAATGGAGACAGAGCTTGATGATTGTTTACCATAAAGCACAAAATATTCAGAGGGATTTATGTTCTAAATGTCTTTTTGTTTCAGTAATGTGTAGTGTCTGTGCTGTTGAAATCACTCAGTTTGACTTTATTACAGCTCAGATGTTTGAAGTAGTTTGCAGTGACTCTCTTTAGCTGTAGGACTGGCACAAACTGTCTTAATGTATTGGTTTTGAAAGTGAAATTAGATCAGATCTTTCTTTAAACACAACCTCTTTCTTTGAGACAACTTTTTTACCAATAACGCTGTTGTTTGAAACAAAGAAACTATATAAATTTAGCTTAGCAACTCACAGCTCAGTGCTCTGAGAGAGCAGAGCAAACGTAACCTGCACTGCAAAAATAGAAATCTAAGCAAGTCATTCTGTCTTATTTGCAGTAAAAATTGTCTTATTGTTCTTAATTTGAGCCACATTCATCAGACCAGGTCATAAAAATGTCTTATTTCAAGTTTTTTAAAGACAAAAATGATGTGTAAATTGCTTGTAACCAAAAAAAATCTGCCAATGGGATAAGACGAATTTGAAATTAGAAAGATGTCTGAAAACAAGAATCTTTTATCTTATCCCATTGGCAGATTTTTTTTTTTTACTTGTTACAAGCAATTTACACCTGATTTTTGTCTTAAAAAAAACTTGAAATGAGACATTTTTATGACCTTGTCTAGTAAATGTGGCTCAAATCAAGAATAGTAAGACAAATTTTACTAAAATTAAGACATAATGACTTGCTTAGATTTCAGTTTCTGCAGTGTGGCTCTTCATTTTATTGTTAGACTCTCAGGTTTGAACAGATCACTGCAGAATAACTGCTGCATGTGGACAGGAATCAACATTAGCACAAACACATCAAAGACTGTTTTAGACTTTAGCCTTTAGCCTGTGCTCTATCTCTCTCTTGTTAAACTTCAATTTGTCGTAAATCAATCCGGTCCAGTCTGACCTGTTCAGGAAGCTGAGAAATAGCAACCAAGAAAAACCAATTTTAGTGCTGATAATCTCATTTTAACAGGGACTTTATGTGTGTATTGACTAAGATGTTTCCCAGAATGTGTTGTGCATATAAACAGCTGCTTGAAATATAAAATGCATGGATGCAAAGTCTCAGTATCTTTAAGCTTCTTGCAGCAAATAAAAGTGACACGAATAGAGATCATGTTTGCGTTTCTGACACTGTAAACGACCTGTACTGTTCTCTAGCGCTCCCTGTCTGCTGCAGGTGTTTACCTGGACTGGCCTGTTCCTGAGAGGCTTTCCTCAGAATCTCCGTCTGCTTTGAGCTCAGAGCTTGGAGACGTCCCAGCTCCTCCGTTAACTCCGTGTAGGCCAGCGCCAGATTCACCCTGCGGGAAGAAAAGCAGATAATGTCATTATCGTAAACACGACGGTCGAGGATTGTAAACGCACAAAAGCTTCATCGTAACACAAACCAACTGAAGGCTCCTCGTTCTCGTCGGATGAATGAAACTTTATCTGTCTCCTCTTGAAAGTGAACGAGCTCTGCGGCTTCACGAATCGAGCTGCCTAATTGAGAGGCTTTTTTATTTTTAGAGTGCGAGTCACGGCGCATAATTGAAGAGCATGAAATCACACCATTTCATGCAGGATGTGTCATGACTCTCTCTGGGGCCGCACTGACAGAGCGACTCTATTTCCAGAACTGTAAACAAGCAGGGTCAGTGTACACGCTCTTCTGTCTCTTCACCATAGAAACGAGCTGACTTTGTCTCATTAACCCAACCTTAAACATGCGTTTCTCTCAGACGGGTGTTAGTATAAGACGTTAGGAGGAATAATCTGTGTTCTCTCTCAGGTAGATGAACTGTATGTGGTTACAGACGGAGTAGAAGTTACATTTTACTCTGATAAAAAGGTGAAACTGTAAACTTCATCAGCCAAAACCTGATAACGCAGCTTATCTGAAGTGTCAAACCAATTTTTACGAAGCCTTAAGTCTTGATCTGAAATGTACTCATCCTGGTACAGACGGTGTTAGATTAGACCCTAGACTGCCAGAAAGATGAGAGGAAACTTTGACATCTCTGTAAAATCTGATAAGATAATCAGCTTCTCCTGTGAGTAATGTCTCGTACGGAGGAGTGTGTGTGGTCAGGAACACGAACGTAGAAAAACTAAAAGTGGCGTTCTGACAGCTGCAACCACAGCCAGCTAACCACGTTCGACTCGTTTCTGTAGATCAACTTTAATCACACTGAACATTTTCCTGCAGCAGACTCATTACTGTGGCTCTTGAGGAAAATGTTTTGTGTTTTTTGCATTTTTAGATGACGCTTTTTCAAACACTGGGACAGTTTTTGACCCGTGTGCAAGCTGTAGCCATTTAGATCATCGATGTGCCTTTTTATGTTTGCAACAGACGAGGAACAATCAACAATTTCATTATTTTTGTTGAACTTTTTCCACAAAGAGAAAGCAAAGTTGACTAAAAAGAGGACACTGAGCACTGACGAAGCTGGTTTTGTTTGCACAGAGTCAAGAAGACATAGAGTTGGACTGTGTCATGTGTGTTTATGGTGGATTTCCATGACTCTGCAAAGTCTCTGAGACATTTTAATGACCTTATATCCACTCAGACAAATATTATTCTGCTTTGTTTACATTTTCTTACACAGTTAAGGTTCTCCAAAGTAATTAAATAGCCTTGTTAGAGCTGATTTGTAACAAAAACCTAAAATGTAACAATTGTTTGAGAGTGTAACAGATGCTTAGTCCAACATTTATTAACTTTTTGTAATAAAAACAACTTACATTTAACAAGGCTTAAACTACAGACATTGGTTCATAGTTTGTCAACCAGAACTTTTCCACTTCCATGTAAATTAATCACTACAACTATAAATTTAAAACATTTTCTTTTGGAATCACATTTAGATAATCCTGGGAAATTAATCTCCAAAAAATGAGTGAACGCTGCACCAAAACAACCTATTTTCATGATATTTCATCCTGTACATTGGTGGATGAACTTTGTTACCATCTGTTTTATCATTTATTTTTTTGTATTTGAGCTCTTATTTTGAAAGTCCCTTATTTCTGGGACACAATAGTTTTTTTTTCTAAGACATTTTGAATTTTTATGAGTAAAATCTTCTCTCCTTTAGCTGTTTCTCAACCTAATTTTGACATAAAGCTCAAAGCCTTTTAAGGACAGGAGTTTCTAAAAACACAAACAGGAACATCTTCTTTTTAAAAAGGGGATGTTTTATTGCATGACCTGCTGATAGTTGTCACCTCTGAAACCAATTTAACCTCCGGTTGACTGAAATATGACTGGGTTAATTCCTGCACACAGATAGTGGCAGATAAAAAAATGACTGACATCACTTCTGCATATCCTGTGGATTTCTGCTGCATTTATAGGAAAAGATAGAAGCTTTCGCTGCAGCACAAAAAAGGAGAAAACAGACGTAGCAACAGTTCAAATCCTGCCAGCGCAGCAAAAACACACGGTGACTAATAAGATAAAATATGTTCCCCGACTCCCACACAGACTTCATAAAGTCCTCTCACTTGTGCACACACCTTTTCTGCTTCCTTACACAGATTTTTCTGAAGTTTTGGTTTCTGCAGATTATTCCCTCCACTGTACTGAAGCTTCGGTTTATAAATCTCTGCAAACACACAAGGAAGATCAGGAAGAGTTCGTGACAAAATCATGAAATAAGAAAGATCAAATCAGGCACATTTCAGAGAAGGTCACGGTTTCCAAAAAGAGCTGAAAATCAGTCATAACCTCCTCCAGTTGGTCGACTGATGCGTGAGGCCCACCTTGTTTTCCACTGACCTGAAATGACTCAGACACAGCGGGGGATCAACCCCCTTCATCCCCCACTTTTTCAACAAACAACATCTTTCTTTGTGGTGGAAGTGATTCAGCTCCAAAATCTCTATTTGTGGTTTAAAGGGAGTAAATAGCCGCAGACTTATATAACGTTTCTGTAGGAGCAGAACAATCATGAGGTTACTTACAGAAATAGTGGGCGGAGCCTGCAGGTTAATAATGACGCTCATAAACATGTCCTCTGCTCCCATTTCTGTGTCAGTCTTAACTGAATTCTGTCGAGTGCATCTCTTCTTTCATCACACGCCTCCCTTTGTGTTTTTGTGATTGTGTTTTGACAGTGTGTGTGTGTGTGTGTGTGTGTCAGAGGCCGCAGGGCTGACAGTAACACCTCTCGCTCACGGTGCCGTNAAGTTTGTTTCTCAGTTTTCTTCATTAGTGAAAGAATCACTCTGATAGTGATCACAACAACGTGGACGTCCTACCTGTTTGGGGTCATTACGTCACATCCTGACGCCCGTACCCTGAATATTCACTCTCCTTTCCACCAGAGGAATCCAGAGTTCAAACATATCAAAAGTGTTGTTTCATCAAATTATTCCAAGTGGTGAAATTTCTCCTGTAAAGTCCGTTGTTTGTCCGTCTGTCGTGTCCGTTCTCATCAATAACAGCAGCTTCACAGTCTTAGAGCATTTCCTCCTCAGTGTCAATCTGACAAAACTGCAAGTCTTTGTTTTCAACAGGGTTCTAGCTGCAAGACTAAAGTGACCCCATCATTTTCTGTTGTGTTTTCATCCCAGGAGAGCTTGTGATAGACAACAAGTGCTCCCTGCTTGGCTGACCAATTGTGCGGACAGTGTTGTTGCATAATGGCTCTATTAGAGGCTCGTTTATTGGTTAACAATTAGCAACCAATCACTTTCACCCTCACAGGAAACCAGCTGTAGCCATTTAGATCATTGGTGAGACCAGAAAATCTGTGACTGTGAACCACAATTTCATGATTTCTGTTGAACCTTTCCACAAAGAGAGCAAAGTTGACTAAAAAGAGGACACTGAGCACTAAAGAAGCTGGTTTTGTTTGGTCACCTGAGACTAAAAACTCTCTAACTCCTACAAAGTTTTACCTAAAAAGCTCAAATTTCACCCAAATGTAGATGAGAAGGTGTAGAAGTGATGTGGTGGATGTCTGGATGAAGATAAGAAAAGTGTTTCAGCTGCATTTATCCTGATGTGAACTTAAGCCAAAACATGACATTTTCTAAAACTTGAAACTTTAATCTTTGAAATGAGGTGTCACTGATGAATTTTGACCTTGTGCGTCTTCAGTTAAAAGCTCTGAAACATAGTCTGGTATAAAGGCCTGAGATAGTTGGGATGTAAGGGGTTAAAGGGAGTAAATAGCCGCAGACTTATATAACGTTTCTGTAGGAGCAGAACAATCATGAGGTTACTTACAGAAATAGTGGGCGGAGCCTGCAGGTTAATAATGACGCTCATAAACATGTCCTCTGCTCCCATTTCTGTGTCAGTCTTAACTGAATTCTGTCGAGTGCATCTCTTCTTTCATCACACGCCTCCCTTTGTGTTTTTGTGATTGTGTTTTGACAGTGTGTGTGTGTGTGTGTGTCAGAGGCCGCAGGGCTGACAGTAACACCTCTCGCTCACGGTGCCGTGTAGTAAAACAGATGTGTGAACTCTGAACACAATTACAACCTACTTTAGAGAGTGTGTGAAATCAGTTCTGTTGTTTGTGTTTGTCTAAAAATACTCGGTCAGATTTCTGCTGCAGTTATTCTGCTCGCTCGCCCGCCGTGTGTGTAAGTGCATGCAGAAACTGTAAAGTGTACAGTGTGGTGTGTAGGAGGGTGTGATGTTGCATTGATGAGCGCTTTGTGACGCCAAGTCGATCATTTGGAGAAGTGCATTTCTGCTCTGTACTGTATATGAGTGTGTTTGTGTGGGAGAGATGAAGTAAAGAGAGAGTGGGCTGACTCTGACCCCACATCACATCAGACATTTCAAAATAAAAGCTGCAGCTGCCGCCACATCACAGCTCCCAGAGATGGGAATTGATAGGATTTTATTGATCCTTGTGCTCTTATTGGTCCCTTTATCAATCCGATTCTTTATCTATTCTCTTATCAATTCATCCTGTGAATTTTCTGTGTGCAAAAGTAGCTTTACAGGTTTGTTCGTGTCAACTTTTTATTGAGTTTATGAGTAAATAAGAATAAAGTTAAACAATGAATCTGAATTACTTAACAGAAATAAATAAAAATCTTACATCACATGATGTAAATGTATTATTTTGCTCTTTATTATTGACAGAAGTCGACCACATAACAACTTTGAGTTGTTTGGAACCTTAAGCTTGCTGTAGTTATGCTACATTTATCTTAGCTCCTCACAGCTCAGTGCTCTGATACATGTCTGTAGTGTTAGTGAATCCTGGTTGTGTCCTACCAGTGCTCATCTACCAACTCCAACCTCACCAAGCAGAGCAAACGTAACCTGGCTCTTCATTTTATTGATAGACTCTCAGGTTTAGCTTGTGTTTTAGCCTTTAGCCTGTGCTCTATCACACTCCTGTTTCTCTTTTTTCTGCTCTTCTGTCTCTTTTCTGTCAGACAGTCCAGCTCCTGTCTTCACCATTACTTCTAAATAAATCACAGGAACAGTTTTCAGCAGAGAAAAACACAGATCTCTCATTTTAAGTTGTGGATTATGATCAGGAATAAATCAAGATAAGAAACTTTTGAAGGTTGCTGAAAAAAGTCCTCACAGTCCCTTTAAGAAAAACTTCAAGCAGAGAATCCTGAGTCAGAGTTTTTCTTTGGAAACTGTTTTCTATATGCTAAGCTAAACTAGCGGGGGCAGAATTAATAAGGGGATCGTTAAGAATAAACACTAATGATGTCAAGGGATTGAACCATTTCTTATTGAGTCCTGACAGGAAATAGTTCCACTCTTTTATTTTGTTAAAACTCAGAGAAATGTTCTTTGTGAACCTGCAGCCTCAGGAGGAACTAACACTTTAAGAACAGTCAGTGTGATGTGGTGATAAAGAATATTCTTCAGAGCCTGTCACTGTGTGGTTGAGCTTCCAGTAAAAAGTTGGATGTTTTCAGAGAAATGAACAAACTGAACTTCTTCTTTTCACATTTCAGGCCTGGTGGGGGAGGGGGGCAGGTGTTAAATGTTGGGGGCTTTTCACACTCATCGGTCCAGACTTCACAACAGTGTGCACTTTCAGCTGAGCAGAGAGGTGTCAAACGGTTCTCACACCAAGACAACGTGGGCCAAAAACTCGCTCTGTGTTTCTGCGTTTCAGCCAGGTAACTTAACTCCTTCATAGGGAGCTCATCAGCAGAGAAAACCTGAATAAAAATGCATCAAAAAATCAAAAATGCTTGCTTGCATTCTCGTTAAACTGCAAAGAAATTATCATACTAATAGAAGAATCTCAAAACTAAATCTAGATTTTGTCGCTTTAGTTAAAACTTTGGATTAATCTCGTTGGTTATTACTCTAAATGATAGAAAACTAAGATCTCCTCTCCAGTCTGAAGCATCATGTCGTGATTTATTGGAAAAAGTGCTCTCGCTCTCTGAAAGCAGGATTAGTCAGTGACTCTGAGAGCTGCAGTGTGGGGGTGAGGGGGTTGTTGTTCTGCCAGCATCTGCAGCGCGGTGGCCTGTGGTTGGACGAGGCAGCGTGTTTGCGTATCATTTGTGACGACTGAGGGAATTGAAAATTCATAAATGTCACAAATGAGCCACGAACTGAACAAACAGAGGAGCTGCTGTGAAATCTGAGCCCGATAGATTCAAGGAAAGAAAACTACAGCAGAACTTCACGAGGCCGAGTTTACGCGAGCTGTGAATGAAAAGTTAAGAGTAGTAAACTTAATATCTGTCACAAACATTTACTTGGGGCTGAATGATTTGCAAAAATAATCTAACTGCGATTATTATTTCCTATATTACAATTTTCTTTCCATCTTCTCTGTTTTTAAACAAACTCATTGTAGAATATGATCAGTTACATTAATTACAGCACAACAACAACAACCCACTACCACTACAACTGGGACTAATTTTTACACATTTTAACCACTTTTACCTTCTTTTTTCACACTTTTGGAACATTTTTTGATACTTTCTTACTCCTTTCCCAAGTCACTACCATTTTTTTTGGCCAATTTTGGTCCCTTTTTTGCAACAAACTAACATTTTCCAAATTAATTCCCAACTTTCTTGCTATTTTTCTTTGATTTTGGCCCTTTTCATCACTATTTGCTTTTTTTTTATCACTATTTTCACCATTTTTGCTACTTCTTGAATTTTTCAAAGTTTTCCCCAAAATATACTCGTCGATTTTTGTTGCTTTTTGGCAATTTTAGTCACTTTTCACTTCTTTTTTTGCCACTGTTGGACCAATTTTTGATACTTTCTCACTATTTTCCAGGTTAAATCCCAACTTTTTGCCAATTTTGTTGACTTTAATCATTTTTACCACTTTTCACAACTATTTTGTCACTATTTCCACCATTTTTGCTACTTTTTGAATTTTCAAAGTTTTCCCCGAAATGTACTTGTCACTTTTTGTTGCTTTTGGGACATTTTAGTCACCTTTCTTTTTTTTTTTTGCCACTTTTGGACCATTTTTGAAACATTCTCACTATTTTCAAGGTTCACTCCCAATTTTATTGCAAATTTATGGTGTTTTTCCCCATTCTTGACATTTTTGGACCATTTTTTTTGCTAGAAACTGACTATTTTCCAAGTCTGATCCCAACTTTCTAGTTGACTTTAGTCATTTTAACCACTTTTCACTGTTTTTCCATCACTTTTTCACCATTTGTGCTACTTTCTGAAGGTTTTTAGTTGTCCTCCTAGATTTTTCTTGCTAATTTTTGTTGCTCTTTGGCCATTTTGCCACTTTTGGACCATTTTTCCTGCTACTTTCTTAGTATTTCCAGGTTTTATCCCAGTTTAAATGGCAATTTTGTTGCTTTTTTGGCAATTTGTACAGCCTCAAACTAAGTTTTATTGCTCCTCTTTGCTGTTTTTGCCTCTTTTTCCTCTTAGATTGTTTCTTTTGTCAAGAAAGTGTTTAAAAGTTTGTCTCTTTGGTTGAGTAACTCTGGTGTAGAACAGAAAACATCTGCTGCAAAAACTTTCGCTGATATTTTGACACATTTCAGGTTATAGAAATATTTCACTATCTGTGATTAGAATATTGCAACAGGACATATTGTGATTTAATCTAATTTGTGATTAAGTGCCCAGCCCTAACTGCTGTTTTCTGTTGATTATGCAATCATTAATATCTACTTTATTGCATTTTTTGCTCTACCTGCTCCATAAATGTTGCTAAATTCAACACACTGCACCTTTAAAAGTCATTAAACTGACTAAAACACGTCCTGCAGTTCAGCCTGGACTCAGAGTACGATAAAAAGCAGAACTCTCTGTGACCTGATGGAGGATAAAATTTGATTTGTGATGCTTTTAGAGCGCTTCAATTCATTTGCTTCAATCAACATTTTTAGTGCCGTGGAGCAGCTTTAAAAGTCTCAAAGTGAACCTCATTTATCGACTCTCCGCTACACGCTGCTCATGATTATTAGAGCAAAGGCGGCCTGTTACTATTCTTCATGCAGCACGTTCAAAAAAATCCAGCAGTTTACACTAAATGAACCAATTACAAGAAAAAGCAGCAGGAAGCAGAGTCAATTCTTTGTAGCTCTCAGTGGGAGTGAGTGATATTGTTGAGTAAAACCAAAAGGTGACCGAGGTCTGGAAACAACAGTAGGCATCACCACACGCTCAGTTTGTCATCTCTGCCGCTCGTTTACTCTCAGTTTGCTCCCATCAAACACTTTCTGGGGTTTCGTTGTGTAGGAGTTTGCTGTGGTTTCTACCTGTTGAAAACACGCTATAAAGACTCATGTAACACTCCAGGTATCAGGTGAGGAGAACATGAAACTACTGTCCTTCTTTTCTTTACTGTCGAGTTAAAGATGTTTGTTTCTCCTGCTGAGAGGAAACAGAGTCGTCTAAAGATTCACTTTCTCTGCTGTGTGGCGTTTCAGGTATGAAGAGGCTGAACAAACACACACAGGAATGAGGAAATGAATCCCACGCTGTGCTTACACTGCCCCCTACTGCTCACATTTACTCAGACAAAGATACAGATAAGACGTCTTCATCCTCTGACTCCATCTTTACACCATCAGGCTTTTAGACATTGGGACATTTTGTAAAACAGAAATAAAAACAGAATAGAACAGAAAATTATTCATACTTATAAACTTTATTCACTCATTTTGAATTTGATGCCTGCAACATGTTCCTAAAAAGCTGAAACAGGTTCAACAAAAGATTGAGAAAGTTGAGGAATGCTGAAAAAAAGATTAAGAACAATGTTTCTCAACTTTGTCCAACTGCAGGAATTGATGGATTTCATCATCTACAGACCATAATATCATCAAAAGATTCAGAGAATCTGGAGAAATCTCTGCACATAAGCAGCAAGGCCCAAAACCAACATTGAATGGCCGTGACCTTTGACCCCTCAGGCGGCGCTGCATTAAAAACCCACATCATTGTGTAAAGGATATTAGCACGTGGGCTCAGGAACACTTCAGAAAACCATTGTCAGTTAACACAGTTCATCACTACATCTACAAGTGACAGTTCAAACTCTACCATGCAAAGACAAAGTCACACATCAACAACACACACAAACGCTGCAGAACTCTTTTTGGAAATCATGGACGTGGTGTCCTCCGGGCCAAAAAGGGAAAATGCTGAAAGGTACAAACAGGTTTTGGAGCAACATCTGCTGCCATCCAAGACACTTGGTCTTTTTCAGGGACGTCCCTGATTATTTCAGCAAGACAATGAAACCAAGACACATTCTGCTCCTGTTACAACAGCATGGCTCTGTAGTAGAAGAGTGCAGCTACTAGACTGACCAGACTGAACATTATGAAGCTTCAACAATTCGTGTCCTCAGTTCACAAACACTTATTGAGTGTTGTGCAAAAAAAACGATCAAGTTTATCAGTGTCTTTGTCGTGTATTCATGTGAATGTAGGTTAAACAGGATTCAGAATCATTGTTTTCTGTTTTAAATTCTGTTTTACCAACGTCCCAACTTCATTGGAATTGGGGTCATAAAACCAAACTGTGAAGACTCTTGGATAAATCTTCAACCAATCAAAGGAATAAAAGCCACTGATTCAAAACACCATCACGTGGTTCTGCTCCTGTTACAACAGCGTGGCTCCGTAGTAGAAGAGTGCAGCTACTAGACTGACCTGCCTGTATCCCATTGAAAATGTGTGGAACATTATGAAGCACAAATTACAACAGCAGGAAACTTCAACCTGTGGCAGCTTTTTAGGAACATGTTGCAGCATCAAATTTAAAATGAGTGAACATTTGCAAACAATAGAATTTATCAGTTTGAGCATAAAATTTCTTGTCTTTGTAGTGCATTCAACTGAATATACGTTACACAAGATTTGCAGATCATTGTGTTTTGTTTCATATTTCACACACTGTCCCAGCTTCAGTGTAACCTCCTGGTCTCATTTCCTCCCCTCCCTTCTCCCTCTGCCCAAAGATCGACTGTGGTCACTTACTGCTCATCTCCCACCTTCTTTATCCACTCCACATCGCACTGCTTGCACGGAGAAGTCATTTCCTGCAGAAGTAGAGCGTGAAATTAGATTAGCATGCAGGTGCTGGTGGGATATTGGACAAAATCTGACAGCAAAAAACCATCGAAACAACATGTTTGAAGTTAACACCGTCAGGAAAAAGGAGCCTCAGGGGGAAGCGAGTCCTCCTCATTGATATNTTAGAGTGCGAGTCAC
Organism: Thalassoma bifasciatum; assembly: GCA_008086565.1. NCBI lineage: Eukaryota > Metazoa > Chordata > Actinopteri > Labriformes > Labridae > Thalassoma > Thalassoma bifasciatum. The sequence goes on from RPOG01001202.1 coordinate 139,899, forward strand.
GGCGCATAATTGAAGAGCATGAAATCACACCATTTCATGCAGGATGTGTCATGACTCTCTCTGGGGCCGCACTGACAGAGCGACTCTATTTCCAGAACTGTAAACAAGCAGGGTCAGTGTACACGCTCTTCTGTCTCTTCACCATAGAAACGAGCTGACTTTGTCTCATTAACCCAACCTTAAACATGCGTTTCTCTCAGACGGGTGTTAGTATAAGACGTTAGGAGGAATAATCTGTGTTCTCTCTCAGGTAGATGAACTGTATGTGGTTACAGACGGAGTAGAAGTTACATTTTACTCCGATAAAACGGTGAAACTGTAAACTTCATCAGCCAAAAACCTGATAACGCAGCTTATCTGAAGTGTCAAACCAATTTTTACGAAGCCTTGAGTCTTGATCTGAAATGTACTCATCCTGGTACAGACGGTGTTAGATTAGACCCTAGACTGCCAGAAAGATGAGAGGAAACTTTGACATCTCTGTAAAATCTGATAAGATAATCAGCTTCTCCTGTGAGTAATGTCTCGTACGGAGGAGTGTGTGTGGTCAGGAACACGAACGTAGAAAAACTAAAAGTGGCGTTCTGACAGCTGCAACCACAGCCAGCTAACCACGTACGACTTGTTTCTGTAGATCAACTTTAATCACACTGAACATTTTCCTGCAGCAGACTCATTACTGTGGCTCTTGAGGAAAATGTTTTGTGTTTTTTGCATTTTTAGATGACGCTTTTTCAAACACTGGGACAGTTTTTAACCCGTGTGCAAGCTGTAGCCATTTAGATCATTGATGAGCCTTTTTATGTTTGCAACAGACGAGGAACAATCAACAATTTCATGTTTTTTGTTGAACTTTTTCCACAAAGAGAAAGCAAAGTTGACTAAAAAGAGGACACTGAGCACTGACGAAGCTGGTTTTGTTTGCACAGAGTCAAGAAGACATAGAGTTGGACTGTGTCATGTGTGTTTATGGTGGATTTCCATGACTCTGCAAAGTCTCTGAGACATTTTAATGACCTTATATCCACTCAGACAAAAATTATTCTGCTTTGTTTACATTTTCTAACACATTTAAGGTTCTCCAAAGTAATTAAACAGCCTTGTTAGAGCTGATTTGTAACAAAAACCTAAAATGTAACAACTGTTGGAGAGTGTAACAGATGCTTAGTCCAACATTTATTAACTTTTTGTAATAAAAACAACTTTTAGAGATTAAAGTAATTACATTCAACAAGGCTTAAACTACAGACATTGGTTCATAGTTTGACAAACCAGAACTTTTCCACTTCCATGTAAATTAATCACTACAACTATAAATTTAAAACATTTTCTTTTGAAATCACATTTAGATAATCCTGGGAAATGAATCTCCAAAAAATGAGTGAACCCTGCACCAAAACAACCTATTTTCATGATATTTCATCCTGTACATTGGTGGATAAACTTTGTTACCATCTGTTTTATCATTTATTTTTTGTATTTGAGCTCTTATTTTGAAAGTCCCTTATTTCTGGGACACAATAGTTTTTTTTTTCGAAGACATTTTGAATTTTTATGAGTAAAATCTTCTCTCCTTTAGCTGTTTCTCAACCTAATTTTGACATAAAGCTCAAAGCCTTTTAAGGACAGGAGTTTCTAAAAACACAAACAGGAACATCTTTTTTTTAAAAAGGGGATGTTTTATTGCATGACCTGCTGATAGTTGTCACCTCTGAAACCAATTTAACCTCCAGTTGACTGAAATATGACTGGGTTAATTCCTGCACACAGATAGTGGCAGATTAAAAAATGACTGACATCACTTCTGCATATCCTGTGGATTTTTGCTGCATTTATAGGAAAAGATAGAAGCTTTCGCTGCAGCACAAAAAAGGAGAAAACAGACGTAGCAACTGTTCAAATCCTGCCAGCGCAGCAAAAACACACGGTGACTAATAAGATAAAATATGTTCCCCGACTCCCACACAGACTTCATAAAGTCCTCTCACTTGTGCACACACCTTTTCTGCTTCCTTACACAGATTTTTCTGAAGTTTTGGTTTCTGCAGATTATTCCCTCCACTGTATTGAAGCTTCGGTTTATAAATCTCTGCAAACACACAAGGAAGATCAGGAAGAGTTCGTGACAAAATCATGAAATAAGAAAGATCAAATCAGGCACATTTCAGAGAAGGTCACGGTTTCCAAAAAGAGCTGAAAATCAGTCATAACCTCCTCCAGTTGGTCGACTGATGCGTGAGGCCCACCTTGTTTTCCACTGACCTGAAATGACTCAGACACAGCGGGGGATCAACCCCCTTCATCCCCCACTTTTTCAACAAACAACATCTTTCTTTGTGGTGGAAGTGATTCAGCTCCAAAATCTCTATTTGTGGTTTAAAGGGAGTAAATAGCCGCAGACTTATATAACGTTTCTGTAGGAGCAGAACAATGATGAGGTTACTTACAGAAATAGTGGGCGGAGCCTGCAGGTTAATAATGACGCTCATAAACATGTCCTCTGCTCCCATTTCTGTGTCAGTCTTAACTGAATTCTGTCAAGTGCATCTCTTCTTTTATCACACGCCTCCCTTTGTGTTTTTGTGATTGTGTTTTGACAGTGTGTGTGTGTGTGTGTGTGTGTCAGAGGCCGCAGGGCTGACAGTAACACCTCTCGCTCACGGTGCCGTGTAGTAAAACAGATGTGTGAACTCTGAACACAATTACAACCTACTTTAGAGAGTGTGTGAAATCAGTTCTGTTGTTTGTGTTTGTCTAAAAATACTCGGTCAGATTTCTGCTGCAGTTATTCTGCTCGCTCGCCCGCCTTGTGTGTAAGTGCATGCAGAAACTGTAAAGTGTACAGTGTGGTGTGTAGGAGGGTGTGATGTTGCATTGATGAGCGCTTTGTGACGCCAAGTCGATCATTTGGAGAAGTGCATTTCTGCTCTGTACTGTATATGAGTGTGTTTGTGTGGGAGAGATGAAGTAAAGAGAGAGTGGGCTGAATCTGACCCCACATCACATCAGACATTTCAAAATAAAAGCTGCAGCTGCCGCCACATCCCAGCTCCCAGAGATGGGAATTGATAGAATTTTATTGATCCTTGTGCTCTTATTGGTCCCTTTATCAATCCAATTCTTTCTCTATTCTCTTATCAATTCATCCTGTGAATTTTCTGTGTGCAAAAGTAGCTTTACAGGTTTGTTCGTGTCAACTTTTTATTGAGTTTATGAGTAAATAAGAATAAAGTTAAACGATGAATCTGAATCACTTAACAGAAGTAAATAAAAATCTTACCTCACATGATGTAAATGTGTTATTTTGCTCTTTTTTATTGACTGAAGTCGACCACATAACAACTTTGAGTTGTTTGGAACCTTATGCTTGCTGTAGTTATGCTACATTTATCTTAGCTCCTCACAGCTCGGTGCTCTGAGACGTGTCTGTAACGTTAGTGAATCCTGGTTGTGTCCTACCAGTGCTCATCTACCAACTCCAACCTCACCAAGCAGAGCAAACGTAACCTGGCTCTTCATTTTATTGATAGACTCTCAGGTTAAGCTTGTGTTTTAGCTTTTAGCTTGTGCTCTATCACTCTCCTGTTTATCTTTTTTCTGCTCTTCTGTCTCTTTTCTGTCAGACAGTCCAGCTCCTGTCTTCACCATTACTTCTAAATAAATCACAGGAATAGTTTTCAGCAGAGAAAAACACAGATCTCTCATTTTAAGTTGTGGATTATGATTAGGAATAAATCTAGATAAGAAACTTTTCAAGGTTGCTGAAAAAAGTCCTCACAGTCCCTTTAAGAAAAACTTCAAGCAGAGAATCCTGAGTCAGAGTTTTTCTTTGGAAACTGTTTTCTATATGCTAAGCTAAACTAGCGGGGGCAGAATTAATAAGGGGATCGTTAAGAATAAACACTAATGATGTCCAGGGATTGAACCATTTCTTATTGAGTCCTGACAGGAAATAGTTCAACTCTTTTATTTTGTTAAAACTCAGAGAAATGTTCTTTGTGAACCTGCAGCCTCAGGAGGAACTAACACTTTAAGAACAGTCAGCGAGATGTGGCGATAAAGAATATTCTTCAGAGCCTGTCACTGTGTGGTTGAGCTTCCAGTAAAAAGTTGGATGTTTTCAGAGAAATGAACAAACTGAACTTCTTCTTTTCACATTTCAGGCCTGGTGGAGGAGGGGGGCAGGTGTTAAATGTTGGGGGCTTTTCACACTCATCGGTCCAGACTTCACAACAGTGTGCACTTTCAGCTGAGCAGAGAGGTGTCAAACGGTTCTCACACCAAGACAACGTGGGCCAAAAACTCGCTCTGTGTTTCTGCGTTTCAGCCAGGTAACTTAACTCCTTCATAGGGAGCTCATCAGCAGAGAAAACCTGACTAAAAATGCATCAAAAAATCAAAAATGCTTGCTTGCATTCTCATTAAACTGCAAAGAAATGATCATACTAATGGAAGAATCTCAAAACTAAATCTAGATTTTGTCGCTTTAGTTAAAACTTTGGATTAATCTCGTTGGTTATTACTCTAAATGATAGAAAACTAAGATCTCCTCTCCAGTCTGAAGCATCATGTCGTGATTTATTGGAAAAAGTGCTCTCGCTCTCTGAAAGCAGGATTAGTCAGTGACTCTGAGAGCTGCAGTGTGGGGGTGAGGGGGTTGTTGTTCTGCCAGCATCTGCAGCGCGGTGGCCTGTGGTTGGACGAGGCAGCGTGTTTGCGTATCATTTGTGACGACTGAGGGAATTGAAAATTCATAAATGTCACAAATGAGCCACGAACTGAACAAACAGAGGAGCTGCTGTGAAATCTGAGCCCGATAGATTCAAGGAAAGAAAACTACAGCAGAACTTCACGAGAGCGTGGTCGAGTTTACGCGAGCTGTGAATGAAAAGTTAAGAGTAGTAAACTTAATATCTGTCACAAACATTTACTTGGGGCTGAATGATTTACAAAAATAATCTAACTGTGATTATTATTTCCTATAGTGCGATTTTCTTTGTGTGATTATTTCTAGTTTCCATCTTCTCTGTTTTTAAACAAACTCACTGTAGAACATGAACAGTTTCATTAATTACAGCACAACAACAACAACCCACTACCACTACAACTGGGACTGATTTTTACACATTTTAACACTTTTACCTTCTTTTTTCACACTTTTGGAACATTTTTTGATACTTTCTTACTCTTTTCCCAAGTCACTATCATTTGTTTTTGGCCAATTTTGGTCCCTTTTTTGCAACAAACTAACATTTTCCAAATTAAATCCCAACTTTCTTGCAATTTTTCTTTGATTTTGGCCATTTTCATCACTATTTGCTTTTTTTTTTTTAATCACTATTTTCACCATTTTTGCTACTTCCTGAATTTTTCAAAGTTTTCCCCAAAATATACTCGTCGATTTTTGTTGCTTTTTGGCAATTTTAGTCACTTTTCACGTCTTTTTTTGCCACTGTTGGACCAATTTTTGATACTTTCTCACTATTTTCCAGGTTGAATCCCAACTTTTTGCCAATTTTGTTGACTTTAATCATTTTTACCACTTTTCACAACTATTTTGTCACAATTTCCACCATTTTTGCTACTTTTTGAATTTTCAAAGTTTTCCCCGAAATGTACTTGTCACTTTTTGTTGCTTTTGGGACATTTTAGTCACCTTTCACTTCTTTTTTTGCCACTTTTGGACCATTTTTGAAACATTCTCACTATTTTCAACGTTCACTCCCAATTTCATTGCAAATTTTTGTTGTTTTTCCCCATTCTTGACACTTTTGGACCATTTCTTTTGCTAGAAACGGACTATTTTCCAAGTTTGATCCCAACATTCTAGTTGACTTTAGTCATTTTAACCACTTTTCACTGTTTTTCATCACTTTTTGCACCATTTGTGCTACTTTCTGAATGTTTTATGTTTTCCTCCTAGATTTTTCTAGCTAATTTTTGTTGCTCTTTGGCCATCTTGCCACTTTTAGACCATTTTTCTTGCTACTTTCTTAGTATTTCCAGGTTTAATCCCAGTATAAATGGCACTTTTTGTTGCCTTTTTGGCAATTTGTACAGCCTCAAACTAAGTTTTATTTCTCCTCTTTGCTGTTTTTGCCTCTTTTTCCTCTTAGATTGTTTCTTTTGTAAAGGAAGTGTTTAAAAGTTTGTCTCTTTGGTTGAGTAACTCTGGTGTAGAACAGAAAACATCTGCTGCATAAACTTTCGCTGATATTTTGACACATTTCAGGTTATAGAAATATTTCACTATGTGTGATTAGAATATTGCAACAGGACATATTGTGATTTAATCTAATTTGTGATTAAGTGCCCAGCCCTAACTGCTGTTTTCTGTTGATTATGCAATCATTAATATCTGCTTTATTGCATTTTTTGCTCTACCTGCTCCATAAATGTTGCTAAATTCAACACACTGCACCTTTAAAAGTCATTAAACTGACTAAAACACGTCCTGCAGTTCAGCCTGGACTCAGAGTACGATAAAAAGCAGAACTCTCTGTGACCTGATGGAGGATAAAATTTGATTTGTGATGCTTTTAGAGCGCTTCAATTCATTTGCTTCAATCAACATTTTTAGTGCCGTGGAGCAGCTTTAAAAGTCTCAAAGTGAACCTCATTTATCGACTCTCCGCTACACGCTGCTCATGATTATTAGAGCAAAGGCGGCCTGTTACTATTCTTCATGCAGCACGTTCAAAAAAATCCAGCAGTTTACACTAAATGAACCAATTACAAGAAAAAGCAGCAGGAAGCAGAGTCAATTCTTACATCGAGAGTCACCCTCACTCACTATAACAACTCATTTTGGTTTTCCACTGGCTCCAGACCTTTGTTGTCATCCGTAGTGGTGTGCGAGTCAAACAGTAGAGACGGCGAGCAAATGAGAGTCAAACGAGGGTAGTTTGTGAAAGACCCCAAAGCAACACATCCTCAAACGACACCAAAGATGGACAACTTTTGTGCGAGTAAAGACTCATGTAACACTCCAGGTATCAGGTGAGGAGAACATGAAACTACTGTCCTCCTTTTCTTTACTGTCGAGTTAAAGATGTTTGTTTCTCCTGCTGAGAGGAAACAGAGTCGTCTTAAGATTCACTTTCTCTGCTGTGTGGCGTTTCAGGTATGAAGAGGCTGAACAAACACACACAGGAATGAGGAAATGAATCCCACGCTGTGCTTACACTGCCCCCTACTGCTCACATTTACTCAGACAAAGATACAGATGAGACGTCTTCATCCTCTGACTCCATCTTTACACCATCAGGCTTTTAGACATTGGGACATTTTGTAAAACAGAAATAAAAACAGAATAGAACAGAAAATTATTTATACTTATAAACTTTATTCACTCATTTTGAATTTGATGCCTGCAACATGTTTCTAAAAAGCTGAAACAGGTTCAACAAAAGATTGAGAAAGTTGAGGAATGCTGAGAAAAAGATTAAGAACAATGTTTCTCAACTTTGTCCAACTGCAGGAATTGATGGATTTCATCATCTACAGACCATAATATCATCAAAAGATTCTGAGAATCTGGAGAAATCTCTGCACGTAAGCAGCAAGGCCCAAAACCAACACTGAATGGCCGTGACCTTTGACCCCTCAGGCGGCGCTGCATTAAAAACCCACATCATTGTGTAAAGGATATTAGCGCGTGGGCTCAGGAACACTTCAGAAAACCATTGTCAGTTAACACAGTTCATCACTACATCTACAAGTGACAGTTCAAACTCTACCATGCAAAGACAAAGTCACACATCAACAACACACACAAGCGCCGCAGAACTCTTTTTGGAATTCATGGATGTGGTGTCCTCCAGGCCTAAAAGGAAAAATGCTGAAAGGTACAAACAGGTTTTGGAGCAACATCTGCTGCCATCCAAGACACTTTGTCTTTTTCAGACTTTTTCAGTCTTTTTTATCCCTGATTATTTCAGCAAGACAATGAAACCGAGACACATTCTGCTCCTGTTACAACAGCGTGGCTCCGTAGTAGAAGAGTGCAGCTACTAGACTGACCAGACTGAACATTATGAAGCTTCAACAATTTGTGTCCTCAGTTCACAAACACGTATTGAGTGTTGTCATAAAACCACACTTAAAGAAAAGAAACCAAACTGTGAAGACTCTTGGATAAATCTTCAACCAATCAAAGGAATAAAAGCCACTGATTCAAAACACCATCACGTGGTTCTGCCCCTGTTACAACAGCGTGGCTCCGTAGTAGAAGAGTGCAGCTACTAGACTGACCTGCCTGTATCCCATTGAAAATGTGTGGAACATTATGAAGCACAAATTACAACAGCAGGAAACTTCAACCTGTGGCAGCTTTTTAGGTTGTACAACGTCGTAGTTTAAGTTTTACTCACTTGTAAACGTTTGTTATCTTAAATAGTCAAACTCGTATGTTAAAGAACAGAAACATCACGTAAGTTGACTTATATGCAATTTGTTCTAAACGTCTAGTAACACAAAACAAAAGTATAAAGTGTGTGACAGCCAGCTTCAGTGTAACCTCCTGGTCTCATTTCCTCCCCTCCCTTCTCCCTCTGCCCAAAGATCGACTGTGGTCACTTACTGCTCATCTCCCACCTTCTTTATCCACTCCACATCGCACTGCTTGCACGGAGAAGTCATTTCCTGCAGAAGTAGAGCGTGAAATTAGATTAGCATGCAGGTGCTGGTGGGATATTGGACAAAATCTGACAGCAAAAAACCATCGAAACAACATGTTTGAAGTTAACACCGTCAGGAAAAAGGAGCCTCAGGGGGAAGCGAGTCCTCCTCATTNTTTCATATTTCACACACTGTCCCAGCTTCAGTGTAACCTCCTGGTCTCATTTCCTCCCCTCCCTTCTCCCTCTGCCCAAAGATCGACTGTGGTCACTTACTGCTCATCTCCCACCTTCTTTATCCACTCCACATCGCACTGCTTGCACGGAGAAGTCATTTCCTGCAGAAGTAGAGCGTGAAATTAGATTAGCATGCAGGTGCTGGTGGGATATTGGACAAAATCTGACAGCAAAAAACCATCGAAACAACATGTTTGAAGTTAACACCGTCAGGAAAAAGGAGCCTCAGGGGGAAGCGAGTCCTCCTCATTGATATTTATTATTCAAGCGTTGCATGCATGGAGCTGTGTGTATGTGGCATAAGAATCATGGGAAGTCATCCAAGGAGCTAAAATGTGACTTAAACCAAGAGGATAGTGAACAAATTGATCTTTATTTCACGTGTTTCTGCAGGAAAAGTGTCAGAGATAAACGATGTGACAGCTCGTCGTCTTATTCCGGCTCTGTCTGATGAACAAATCAACCCAACAACACCTCTCCATCGCACAAAAACACGATGTTCTGCTTGTTCTCCCTTAAAAAAAGGTGTTGCTTTTGTTGTGTGGACTTCAGAGAGAAGTATTCCAGCAGTGTGTGGCTGTAACGGCTCCAAACGTCCTTGGTGGATCTTTGCTCTCTGCTCAGCTCATCGCCCAAAGCTTCGACTAAACTGTCAAGGTCAGGGATTTGTGTCCCACCGAAGACATCCACGCCAGAAATATATTCCCCCCCTGTGGTGCTTTAAAGCTATCTGAATTACACTGTCCATCATCTCTGACATGTTTTATGAGTTGACCATCACAGCGAGGGCGGCAGATTTGACGCCCAGGGACGACTGTGTGTGTGTGTGTGTGGAGGAATCTGCAGAGAAATTATTTATGTGTTTGAGTCTGAATCCTGTCACACATGCTGCTCTTCTTTATAATTTCACATCAGTATTTGTAATCCTGTTGCTGTATCACTTAATTTGATGTTTCACTTCATCAGCTTCTTTGTTCTGGAGTGAATTGCATCAACAACTGGACACGTTTCCTGCTGTTTGCCGCATCTCAAGGTCATGGAGGCGAATGAATTAATAATATCTTTGCATTGCAGCTTTGTGCAGTTTGCTCTTGTTTTGTGTAGAGATGAGTTGTCAGTGTCATCACGTCTCATTTGGGTCTCAACTCTGTCTCATCTCAATTTCAATTTGCTTCATTCTTGACAAGGTCTCAGTCTCAACTTGACTTGGTCTCGTCTCTGGACAAGTCTGGACTTTCCTACTTGCTCTCGCCTTGGTCTCGACTTAACTTCAACGCTCAAAAGTCTTGATCTTTGATCATGTGGTCTTTGGTACAACACTCGACACTACAATCAACCTATAGACCAGGTCATGCCCCGTCTTGCAGACTGCAGAGTGGCGCAACTTCAAAACTAGATCAGAAAATCTGTTTGATAAAGTTGGACCAAGATGAGGCTGTTCCTACTGTTTATGTTCTCCCTCTATTTTACAACTTGTTTCAGTTCTAAATATAGATCAATACATTTTCCTGATTTCAGAATTAAGACCTGTAACATTTGATATCATTGTGTCATTGCAGTAAAAGCAGTATCAGCCCAAGAAAATGGTCAGCTGACTAAGAGTGATGAAAAAGGTCATTTTTGGCATCTGTGTCAGTTGATCCCTGATTTAGTGATTGTTGGTTTCCTGAGGAGGATGTTGCGTTAAAATAAAAGAGGGTAATATGGTTGTAACAGACAGACACTGACCCGTTCCCTCTGGCTGTTCTGCAGCATCCTCATCTCCTCCTTCAGCCTCTCACACTCCCCCTTCAGCTCCTCCTCCCGCTGACACGCCCCCTGGGCCTCGTGCCGCGCCCCCTCCAGCTCCGCCTCCAGACGCTGCAGCTTCAGGTCGGACAGGGCGTCCAGGCTACGGGAGCTCTGCAGGGTCATAGCTGGACAATCCAGCACTGTGGAAACAAAGGAAAAGAGAAACTCATCTCTCTTGTTGTGCAGTAGATGAACACGAAGAGCTGATTCCTCCCAAGGCCAGCATCTTTCAGTCGGTACCTGTGTGGGCACGTTAGTGATTCAGCTCCTCTCACACACTCTGTCCCTGGGCCAGAAGACAGAGCAATAAAGCAGCAGGAGCAGCTTTTCTCCTCCTGCCTCCTCATCCGTACACTCATATGTGAAGTCACAGGTGCTCACGTACCGTACACAGTCTGCACTACAAGAGATTCCCTCTGAAACAGCCTCATTCATGCAGGAACAACACTTACTAATCAACAATAGCAGCGCTGAGTCCTCACACCGATACCAAAACACTCCTCCTCCTCAGAAATGCACCATTTCTAATTTATTCCTCCTCTTCATCAAGGTATATCCTCAGCACAGGCATCTGGTGTGGTGGCGGCGACACATTCCTCGGTGATTACATCAGCCTCCCACCTCAGCGAGGAGATCAGAGTTCGGCTCATTTCTCCTCGAGTCGATCAGAAAATGTTTGAACATATGGATTTATAAGTTTCCTGCAGCTTCACAACTTTCACAACAAGTTTAAGTTTAAGAGACAAAAAGTCCTTTAATAACTTTCTACAGCCAATGTGTCAAATATTCACGTCCGATTCTAAGATGAGCCGCCCAAAGGATAAGTTGGTTCAGTGTATACAAATTCCAACTGTGACGTCACATTTCAAAACTTCCAGTCCAGATTTCCCCAAAACGTAACATGATATATTTTTATGGAGGTATAAACATGATAGATGTGCACAAAATAATCACGCAAATCAGAAAATGTGACAAAAACCATCACTTCAGGCCTCGGCTGGTCACACACATTGAGTTACAAAAACTCTTTTTTGTCATTGTGTCTAGGATACAAATAGCTACGGTGGCCTAAATGTTCAAATACGCTGCAAATACAGAAAAATGATGCAAAAACAGAAATGTGATGAAAAAACAGAAATGTGCTGCAAATACAGAAAATTGCTGATTAAACAAAGAAGTGATGCAAAAACAGAAATATGATGCAAAAACAGAAATGTGATGAAAAAACAGAAATGTGATGAAAAAACAGAAATGTGATGCAAAACAGAAATGAGCTGCAAATACAGAAAATTGCTGATTCAACAAAAAAGTGATGCAGAAACAGAAATACGATGAAAAACAGAAATGTGATGTAAATATATAAGTTTGATTCTAATACAGAAAATTGCTGATTAAACAAAAAAGTGATGAAAAAATAGAAATGTGATGAAAAACAGAAAATTGCTGATTAAAAAAAAAAGTGATGCAAAAGCAGAAATTTGATGAGAAACAAAAATATGATGAAAAAACAGAAATGTGATTCAATTACGAAAAATTGTTGCTAAAACAAAAATATGATGCAAAAACAGAAATATTTAAATATATAAACGTGATTCAAATACAGAAAATATCTGATAAAACAATAAAGTGATGCAAAAACAGAAATTTGATGAAAAACAAAAATGTGATGCAAAAACAGAAATTTCATGAAAAACAAAAATGTGATGCAAAAACAGAAATTTCATGAAAAACAGAAACTTTTTCTGATTGTTCAGCACTCTTTTGTATTTCTATCACTTTTCTGTTTTTGAACTTGCAGCGTTAGCACCTGTAGGCCACCGTACATATCTGATTAGAACAAGTTTTGTTCAATTACGTCCCTTACAAATCATCAAAAATCAACATTCAGCTGAAATTGCCGAATTTCCTGTTCTGAATTTCCAATGGTCAAAAGAGACTTTTTTGTTCATCTTGACGTGATAAATGTGCACAAAAGATTTTAGGCCTGGAGCTGAAAGTAGCTGCAGTTTTCAGTTAATAGGGGGCACATTTTTGTGGACCCACAGCTTTTCTTTCTTTCTTTGACTCACAGGTCGATAATCTGCTGATTTCAGGTTTCATTCACTTCCCCAGTGTGGTGACAGTCTTTGTTCCAAACACCTTTGAAACTTTAATATATTTCAGAAACATGAATTAATCACCATTTTCATGAGTCAAATCATCTCACAGCTTTTCTTCCATGTGGTAGCGCTCCAATCACTAAAGAGACCAGTCAGCGCTGCAGATGGAAGCAACAGGCCGAAGCGAAGAGAGAGAAAGACGTCAGTTTCCAGCAGCAGGAGCTTCACTCCCAACGTTCTGGAGCCGCGGCGACTGAATATCAATCACAAGTGTTTCGCTTTAATGTTGGAGCTGGTTTTCTGTTAGAGGGCAAAGATTAACCCGACTCCAATTAAAAAACGTCCACGGAAAGATGGAGAGAAAGAAAGCGTTAGAGAGAGCTTTTGAGGACGGATGGATGAACAGATACTTTCTAAGACGGATGGATGGAGTGGAAAACAAGGAGAGGATGATGTGTAAAGAACGACAGATTCACAGACAGACATAGAGATTGATAGATGGATTGATGTAGGAGCAGATGGTTGGAGAGGTGGATTGGATGAACAGATGCAGATGATAAACTGATGGATGGAAGGATGGAGAGGTAGATCAACGCCTCTATGGATTAATGAATGAATTAATGTAAAGATAGAACATTTTCTTGATGAATAACTTAACAGATGCGTAATAACAGAAGCAGGTTTCTCTCCGTCACTTATCAGGTCCAATCAAACACTACAAACCGTGACAAAAACCTTAATATCAGTCAGAGGTTGTCCAATCAAAGTGCTCGAGTACCTGATCAAACTCCAACCAAAAGATTATGCAACGGCAATTCAAGCATCAATGGGATCTTGAAATTTGACTATAAACAAGCAGGAGGAAGGTTTTCAGAGAAATATTCTGTACCTGTACTGAAAACATACACCTATACAAGCAGCCTGGGACAGTTTGGCTCTGTTTGGTCATTCTCCATTCATTTCAATGGGCCAAAAATTTTGGAAAATTCAGAATATTTTAAAAATTTCAAAAGTTAGGGGTAAACCCTATACAAGCACAACATTCCTCATAAGTCTGAACATTTAACTTAATGAATGGTCCAAATTGGTGCAACTTTGTTAGAGGAGTAGCGAGATGAACAGTGCAGCAGATAACTGAAAAAATCATTTAAATGGTGATGCGAGCAGGAAATATGGCACAGATACTCTCAAAGGGCCACTCTTTTGGAAAAGGGTGCAAGGTGTGCCAAGTTTTATGCTTGAATCACAATTTGTACCATAAAAAATGAGCAGAAATTATTATGTACCATCTTGAATTTTTATTTGTCTTGCGTTTTTTCCAACCTATTCATAAAAATGACGATATTTGGATGTTTTGTTGCCGTTGACTCACTGTGAGCGTCGGGGCCGGCGTGCAGCTGCAGGTACTGCATGTCTTTGCTGTGCAGCTGCATGTTGAGTTTCTGCAGCGAGCTGTCCCTCTGCCTCAGCACCGACTCCAGATCCAGGATCCGTTCCACGTGTTTCTCCACGAGGCTCGTCTGCAATCACAAATCACACGTTTTCTATGAAAAACAATCATAGCGTAATGTAAACACACTCACAGACTGCAGTATAGAGTTTCATCAGCATGAAAGACTGGAGTTACAATTTTCAACGAGACAATTCTCAACTCCACTTTCTCTTCTGTCAAAACTGTATTTGATTTGTTTGAAAGTTGCAAAATAAAGTCAAATTGACTGATTGATAGCGATAATGCTGATTTATCTATGTTAAATCCCATTCATTAATGCTAACAAAAGTGGAAATAAGAATTGCCAGTGGTTTCAAATGAACATGTGTTACCGTAATCTCTGGAATATTGGGCACACCTGAATACAGCTCTGGAGAAAACTAAGAGACCACTGCAAATTTTTCAGTTTCTCTGATTTTGCTTTTGATTTTGTCTCTTAATTTTTTCCAGAGCTGTATAAGCTGCATCCACTAAAATTTAAATAAAAAATTGTACCCAAACTACAGTGTGTTTCTGTGTAAGGGTCAATGACAAAAAGAGGGTCTAAAAACGTATTTTTTAAAAGTTCTTTGAAAATGGATAAAAAACATATCTCTGAGAGAAGAATTATGTTTTCTAACAGATTTCAGTAGTTGACCAACATTTCAAAGTTTTGAGGTTCATTATTTTTTAGTATTTTTAATTTGAGCACCCAAAAATGTCAGGTGGCGCAACCAAATATATGAAAATATATTTATTTGTTCCTGTTACTTTTTCTGTGTGAAATTATTGGCAAGTATCTCTCAAGTGTCTGTAGTGACTCATACATTTTCATTTTGTGTGTTTCATTTCTTTAATTTGTGAATAAGATAAATAATTTGATGTTAAAATAACATTTCACATTATTACATTGGTTGTACCACCTGACATGNCCAGTCACCAATGAAGTGAAAAAACCTTTTTTATCAGTATTTCAGAGAAATCTACAAACTTTTCCACTTGGTCACAAATGTCATTTGGGCTCCTCTGGCTGATGCAGTTTCCTGTTTCCTGTTTTATTCTCTTCACTTTAAAATAAAAGTCTAATGTTACGGTTGCACCACCCTGACATTTGACAAGGTGAAAATTACGGGACAAAAGTTTTTTACATTTCTCAACAGCTTTAAAATTCTTTTTATTTGCAAAGAATGTTTTATTTAAAAAGGTTCAAGCATAAAAAAATGCTACTGTATTTTTAATTTCCATTAACAATAACTGACATTCAATTTTTAGAGTTTAATTACTGTGGATACTTGTCAGGACGGTTGCACCACCTGACATTTTGGGGGTTTGAGGAACCAAAACACAAAAAAACATGTTATATTTTAATAGTTTAAAGATGTGTTCAAATAACACAGGTTTCATAGAATAAAGAAATACATGTGATGAAATACTCAATTCATGATGGAAGGAAATATTGCACTCAGACACAAAAAAGGGGACGTCACATCATTGACCCGTAAACAGATTTTTTTCCCAATGTTTTGAGGTTTTCTTTTGCATTTTAAATGTATTGGAGGCATGAAGCTCATAAAATTAGTTGGCCAGAAATTAGATATTCCAGGATAACTTAGGACATTTGATCTTTTTTTTTAAATATATCATTCCCAGTTGTTCTCCGTGACTGCAAAACTGGTCAATCATTTTCCAGATTTTCCAGGTTTTCCTGTATGTGTGGGAGTCCTGATCTGTTCACATGATCAATGAGGGTTTGACGTGGAAGTCGAAGGTTTTCTGGAGGCGTTTGTTTGCTTCCATGGAAATATAGAGAAGCAATTCCCCCTCCTGGAAGGTCGAAGGTCAACGAGGCCCAGCAGGAATACACAGACGTGTAAGTGATTGCAGCCTCAGCTTCTAGTGACAGTGACTCTATAATTCTCTGTGCAGGTGGCACTTTGGCTACTTCACCCCTTAGTCACTGTGACTGCATGAAAATGCTGATTCCACCGGGCAGCGGCGTCTCTCTCTCTCTCTCTCTCTCTCTCTCTCTCTCTCATACGAGACGTTTTATTATCACAGAGGGGATCGATGAAAGAGCAGCCAGACAATCTGTGCACTTGGAAGCGTCGACTTGGTCGGGATCCACTTTGATTCGTTACAGAAAAAGCGTTCCAAGAAATGCGACTGTCACACATTCAGACAAACGTAAAAAGTGAAAACAAAAGGAAGGAAAAGAGGACGGAGCACAACATGTTTTCTACGCGTCTCTGAAACGACAGAAACTTGCAAATGTTTGACAAAATAAAAGGCTGAGTTTCATCTTTTTTGAAAACATTTGGACAAAACTTGCATTTCTTTTGTGTCAGGACAGAAAGTAAACAGAGACTTTGAGGAGAAGTTCTCTTTTAAGGGTTGTTGACTCAGTTCGAGAAGCAATTACTTTGTTTTTGCTTGAAAAGGAAAAAGTCTGAGAGCAGAGTCGGGGACATGTCCCACCTCTGAGTCTCTCCTCTCCTGTCCAGAGGATTTTCTCTCTCTCTCTCTCTCTGTTTCTGTATCTGTTCTGTTTTGGACTCCTGCAGAGTTTTACCCCACTTATTTTTCTGGGATCTTTGTGTTTTTCCCCTCTTTGTTTCTGCCTCCACCTCAGATAAGCGATGCCTGTAACAGTCGGCTCTTCCTGTTTCAAACTCTGCCTTCATCGTAAGCTTTTGTGTTTCAGTCTTTCTCTGTGATATTTCTGTGCCAGAGTTTCCTTTGATGCTGTTTCCCTGTTTGGAGGCAGATTCCCCCTCATTTGGGGACAAAAATCTGAAAACCTCACCCAAAAATAAAGTTCGAACCTGATTATAATGAAATGTAGACGTTGTGTACAAAATAAATAAGAACAGAATACAGTGATTTGCAAATCCTGTTCAACCTTTTTACATCAAATACACAACAAAGACAAGATATTTATTGTTCAAACTGATGCACCTGATTGTTTTTTTCCTAAAAAGCTGGAACAGGTTCATGTTACCAACTGTGTTTGTGAACTGTGTACACTAATTGTTGAAGCTTTATAATGTTCCACACATTTTCAATGGGAGACAGGTCTGCACTGTCTAGTAGCTGCACTCTTCTACTACGGAGCCACGCTGTTGTAACAGGAGCAGAATGTGTCTTGGTTTCATTGTCTTGCTGAAATAATCAGGGACGTCCCTGAAAAAGACAAAGTGTCTTGGATGGCAGCAGATGTTGCTCCAAAACCTGTTTGTACCTTTCAGCATTAATGCTGCCTTCACAGATACTGGGACAGTTACCCATGATGCCATGGTGGCGGCGGCGGCGTTTGTGTGTGTTGTTGATGTGTGACTTTGTCTTTGCATGGTAGAGTTTGAACTGTCACTTGTAGATGTAGTGATGAACTGTGTTAACTGACAATGGTTTTCTGAAGTGTTCCTGAGCCCACGTGCTAATATCCTTTACACAATGATGTGGGTTTTTAATGCAGCGCCGCCTGAGGGGTCAAAGGTCACGGCCATTCAATGTTGGTTTTGGGCCTTGCTGCTTACGTGCAGAGATTTCTCCAGATTCTCTGATTCTTTTGATGATATTATGGTCTGTAGATGATGAAATCCATCAATTCCTGCAGTTGGACAAAGTTGAGAAACTCTGTTCTTCAACTGTTGGACTATTTGCTCACGCAGTTGTTGACAAAGTGGTAAACCCAAAGTTTTTCAGTTGAACCATGAATATATTGTCTCTGTAGTGTATTCAGTATAAAATAGGTTAAGCAGGAGTTTTGGAGCTTTACTTTGTGCAGAGGGGTTGGAGACTGTAGTGGCACCGTTTATGACATTTATCGCCCTCTCATGTGACGTCACTTTAATTCCTTATTCATGAACCATATGGCTCATGATTTCAGCTCCTGCAAACTAACGACAGCTCGGTGCACTGAGGTGAGTTTAACTCTCACCATCTTGTCCAGATCCCTCTGGAGGTTACTCTTCTCCATGTGAATCTTCTCATAAGCCTGGATCACATCCTCCAGCTGCTCCTCGCGCTCCTTCCTCTTCTGGAGCTGAAAGGAAACAGAAAAACAAACGTTAATTTACCGTCTTTTGTCAGTTTTTAAACTTCTTCCCAATGAGAGAGAGAGAGAGAGAGAAACTGGTGAGAGTGGGACTCATCAAATGTCTCTTAAGAAAATCTTACGTAACCGAGCAAATTTAGGACACAAAATCCTGACACCTCAGCATGAACATAACAGTCTGCCTCCATTCGTCAAATGGATAAATCATGTTTCCAAAGTCATCTTCGACGCCATGAATTCTTGATCTCTGGCTGATTTATCCTCGTCGCGCTGTGGCAGGAAGAAGGCGGCGGATGTCGCTGGATTCAATGATCACAGATTCAGCGACAGATCCAGGAGCAGCGACATGAGCAAAATTGAGTGAAATGAAAAGAGTCGAGGAGCAGATGAGGACACGGAGAGCGTGATATTTTTATTTTTTTCTTGGAGAATACGGCCACTACTGATAAGGTGGAGAATGAGAGTGGGAGCAGCTGCAAAGGAGTGAGATAAACAGAGAGCGGCGAGGACAAAGAGGAGTATCAGAGCTGTGTGTGCAGGAGCACTGAGGCCTGTTCAGGGTGTCTATGGAAACATATGCTGCATGAAAACTGGCACCGAGGTGAAGACGGCGCGTCAACAGCAATCGTGACTGAGGGCGACCTGGAAACAGGTGCATGCTGGGAGAAGAGAGGAGTCTCAATCAAAGTCTTTGCATTGTCACGCTTTGGGTTTATCACACGAGTCCAGATCCTGCAGGAGGTTGTGGGTATTTTTGACGCTGCCTCTGAGCTCCAGTTTGATCTTTATTTTCATGCAATTGATGAAATTATTCTTTTATAATCAGCAGAATGAAGCCCGGGAGAAATCGTCTCTGAAAGATGCAAATAGATGATCAGGTGTTTGTGCTTCATTAATCCTGAGAGCTGTTTAACTGTTAGAGGAGAAGAGAGAACGCAAATATGATCCTGACGCGCTGCAGTGATGCATCGTTTGTAAGGTTGCACCAACTACAAATAACAACATTTCTGCACATTTAGCCCCAAAACATCACTTGTTGTTCAGATTTAGAGACATATTTGTGAAATATATTTGTCAAATATTACATATTAATGTTGAATGTTTTACCTAAATGTTAAAAATACATGTCCTGACTCTAAAAACTTAGCTACGTTTCTGAACATTTAGTTCACATTCTAAATATTAAGCTGAGATTGCTAACTATATATCTAAGATTTCTGAATATAAAGCTTTGATTTCTCAATAATTTGCAATGATTTCTAAATATCAAGTCGAGATTTCTAAACCTTAAGGTACGATTTCTACTTTTGACTTCTACTTTCGATCTGTTTCTTTCAAATTTCCTTAAAATTTCATGGTTAATAGATAAAAAATAAGTGAAGGATTAACTTAATATTACTCAAAACGTATTTAATCTATCACTTCTTTTTCTGGAAATAGCAGGATTTAATTACAACTTGATGCTGGGAAATTTCTACATACATTTTGTGGTGAATTATGATTTGATTTGAACTGAATTATTGACTAATTGTCTACTACTTGCCTTGAAATCAAGAGGAAATATTAAATCATTTGAACAAAACAGTTGCTAACCAATGAGGACTTGCTTGAAAATAAGTTTGGGCATTGTTTTAGAGATGTTACATAATTATTTTCAGTGCAATTTGAGGGAAATTTGCAGACTTGTAAAGTAAAGTGTTTCCAAAATATGTTAAAAAAAAAAAAGAAATCCATCTTTGAGACGAAACGATAGTCACATGAACTGTTCACTTTTCTTTAAATCAAACAATTACTTGAATATCTGAAAGTCTTGACTCCTCCTGGGAGGTTATGTAACAACACGTCAGTTGTTCTTGCAGTTTTTAACACAATGTTCCCAAAAACTGATCTGCACATGCTCAGTGAGTCTCACACAGTCTGAGGAGAAGGTTCACATTTGCAGTTTAAAAAAATGACGATTGCTTAGACTTCTCCCTGATAACTGCAAGTCACCACATCCAAAAGGAGGAGATAAAGTGTGTGTGTGTGTGTGTGTGTGTGTGTGTGTGTTTGCTCCGGTCCCTACAGAGCGTGCTCAGTGAGCCATGGCACATCTCATCCCTCTGAACTGGCGGTGTCAGCTGTGTGACCTTGGCGTCCTGCTCTAATCGTCCCTGCTGCTCTTATAAACCGCTCCCTTCCTCTCTCCGTCTTTTCCTGCCAACACGCTTTTTTTTTTTTTTTTTTTTTTTTAAACTCTTTACTCGCCGTCAGTTGCTCTCTTTCCTTCCTGACCCTCTGAGTTCACACACTCATAGTTTGCAGCTGATTCTGGCTCCTGCTATATTTAAATCTTTCATGAACGTGTCTTGTTTTCTGTTTTTGTCACCACACTGTTCCTTTTTCAAAAACAACTAATTACTAAACCTGTTATCCCATCGTACGCTGAAAAAAAAGACACATAGCTAAATCTTGGCCGGGCTCGGTCCCAATTACGCCGTCGCCTCTCGAAAATGGAGCAGCGGCGTTAAAATCCCATGTCACACTGCTCATTGGACGGTGTCTTTAAAAACACCCGATCTCTGTAATTCTGCTTGGGCAGCAGCTTTAGTGCTTAATTAGTTCTGGATGTCTTTCAGCGTATGTCCACCAGGGTTGGCCTACATTTGTGAGTAATTCAATTAATGCACAAGCAGAGAGGGATTTCTGCAGCAGCACGCCGCATAACGAGGAACCTCAGTGCGATAAGTGTGCTTTAAAAAGTGAAGAAGAATCTGCAATAAGGTGGATTTCTTCTCTCTCATATTTATCTTTTTTCCTCCCTCCCTCCTCGTGTTCTTACCTCGTGGGTCAGGACGTTGACTCTCTGCTGCAGGTTTCCATTTTCTGAGTGCAGCAGCGCCGTCTCTTTGCTCTCAAAGGAACAGTACGAGTTGTTGTCCCCGAACTCGTTGATCATAGGAAACTGGAAAAAAACAAACAAACGGAGTTAAAAACTGAGGCGCAGAGGATGAGAAAGTTTAAAGAACATGAAATCAGCTTATTTCTTATTTTGTTTGTTCGCTCATGAATTTGTCTTTTGCTTTGTTGTGCAGTTTTTGATGATTTCACTCTGGGATTATTAAAGATTCATCAGACGTCAACTCCAACTTCTGTTTGGCCCAGAAATCACTCAGCAGTTTGTTTTAACTTCAGTCTTTTTCTCCCCGTGAACTAGATTTGATTTCTCGGCTAATCTGATCCGTTCGTCTGATTGTACTTTGTGGTTTCAGCCCACACAGTGAAATCTGCAGAGACCGTTTGTCTTTCCGTCAATCTGAAACTGTCGGTCCATCTGTCTGAGATTTCAACAACTGATCCTTTCCTTAATTACACTCACCGCCTCAGAAATGTGAGCGGGGCTGTTCTTTTAGAGCTTTTATTCCATAAACATCTCTCTCTGCTCTTTTTAAACTTGCTGTTTTATTTTTATCCTTTGAGATCATTTAATTAAAGAGGAAACCTTCTTGCAACCTTCTCTGCACAATACATTCAAAAAAGACCACATAACTGCAATTTTCATTCAGTTTTACTCAAATATAATACAGTTTGGGGCTGAAAGATGTGCAAAAATTCTCTAATTGTTATTATTTTTCACCATATTGCAATTGCAATTTTTGCAATAACAACCCATGACCGCTTTTTGCCCACTTTAGTCGCTCTTCACTTCTATTTTGAAACTTTTGCACAAATTTTTTTGATACTTTCAGACTGTTTTCCAAGTTTTCTTCCAACTTTCTTGCCAATTTTTGTTGCTTTTTGCCTATTTTAGTCACGTTTGGACCCTTTTTTGCCACTTTCTGAGTATTTTACAAGAAAAGAATAGAATAGAATGCCTTTGTTGACATTATAAAGTTGTACAACAAAATTTAAAAAGCTGCCCTAGAAGTGCAGCAACAAGAAACAAAGTTTTCCAAGTTTTTTCAAATTTTCTTGCCGTTATTTGGACACTTACGTCACTTTTGACTTTTCTTAACATCTTCCAGACCTATTTTTTGCTAATTTTTGTCTATTTTCCAAGTGTTCTTCCAATTTTTTTGCTGATTTTGTTGCTCTTTGCCCATTTTGGTCACTTTTCACTTCCAATATCACCCGATTCAGTCCATTTCTGCTAATGTCTGACTATTTTCCAAGTTTTCTCCCAAATTTCTCACCATTTTTGTTTACTTAGGCAATTTTTTTTAACTTTCAGCCTATTTTTTGTTAACATCTGACACATTTATGAGGTAACTCTGAATTTTCTTGCTTATTTTTGTTGCTTTATGGCCTTTCTAATCACTTTGAACTTGTTTTTTACTACTTTTGAGCCTTTTTTGCCACCTTCTGACTATTTCCAAGTTTTTTCCCAATTCTTTGCAAATTTTTGTTGCTTTTAGCCCATTTTAGTCACTTTTCACTTCCAATATCACCCAATTCTGTCCATTTGTGCTAATTTCTGACTATTTTCTTAGTTTACTCTGAATTTTCCTGCTTATCTTTGTTGCTTTATGGCCATTTCAATCACTTTTAACTTGTTTTTCGCTATTTTTGAGCCATTTTTTTGCTACCTTCTGACTATTTTCCAGGTTTTTTCCCAATAGTCTTGTCAATTTTTGTTGCTTTTAGCCCATTTTACTCACTTTTCACTTAAATTAAAAATGCAATAAATACATTTTATGAATTTCCTCATAAGTTGTTCCAGTCTTCCACCTATAATGCCTGTTTATATAGACACATTTATAATTGTCATTTGGTTAAAGCTTATAAATAATAGCACGTTGATATGATTATAACCTATTTCATATGTAACATGCTGCAACCACCCCAAACATCTTATGTTAAAAATGCAAATCCTGAAGAATTTACTTTCTGTAATCATCTTTAAATTGTTTCAAATAGTAACAGATAGTTGTAAGTTCATTGTATTAAAATGTGTTTTCTCTAGTTGAGTTACAGAGTCAAATGTAAAAAGTGGTGCAACCGTCCCTGGTCTCCCCTATAGTCTGTGATTCTAGAGAAAGAAGTTAAAGTATGAGAATAGAGAGAAAAAAACCCTCTATGGATATTTTCAAACACCAAGAATATAAATCAGAAACATCATATTTATGTCTCTTAAACGTCCTCACATCTGGCTGCGATATAACGCCGTAAAAGACCTCCAGCTATGATGCAACCGTTCAACATGGAAGCTTAAAATATGCAGAAATAATTGCATTACAGTCGACGGCGATCATGCAGATAAGGCTGGTTATATAACGCTCCTGTAGGTTATGTGTCTGTGGGCTTGTTTTGTAGTTTTGTTGAAGCTAAACTGCTGTTTGGTGGCAGACCGCGGCGACAGAGAACACAGGACGAGTTACATAAGCGTGTGTTTTAACCTAAATGAAGACATTTACATTTAGAGTGCCTCTCCTGAGCGCTGAGGGTTTTTCATTTTCTGTTTGAAGTCATTGCAGCTGATGCAACGTCTATTTGAGGAGCAAACAACCCTTTTCCATTTAGCAGAACACCTCTCCCCGCTCAGTTTAACAGTAAATGTTCCCAACATGGGTGAAGCCCCCGAGGGAACCCGAGAAATTCTCACACTGCCGAGCACGGGGAACTCTAAACCGGAGAACAACCTCACTTCAACTCCTGTTCAAAGCAGAAGGAAACGTTTCCATCTGCATCTTACAGCAGCTGTACTCAGGTTTCCTGCGTCTGCAGACGACCTGCAGCAGAAACACTCCACACAATAATCAGACTTTAACATCCTGCAGAAGTTTCCCCTCAGGAGTCAATACTGATTGATAATCTGGAGCTAAAAATAGGAACCTGCTGTTTACAGGCTCCAGCGTCCACACCTGCTCTCTAAAAAACCAACACCTGCTTCTCTGGGATTAAGTCCTGAACAAACTATCCCTCACAAACAGTCAATATGTGGCAGGAGCAGCTGCTCAGCACTGAAAGGATCCAGGATTCCTGCACTGACACCGTTAACAAGAAAGAGACTTTTAGAGCTGCACTTTACAGAAACAATTCAGAAAAATATCTCTTACTCGTCAAAACACAGGTTTGGTTACAGGCTCTCAGTGTCAAGTGAAATTAAAGTGATTATTAAATGATTTTCATAGAATTTCTGAAAACTTTAGCTGAAAAAACTTGTTCTGATCAAAATACATAACGTAAGAGGTCAAAATTTGAAAACCACTACTCTAAACCAGCCAAAACAAATGCTGGAGTGCTCTCCTACTTGGCTAATCCCCCTAATCTGCCCCATTGTCTGGTTAAAACATAATAAAAAGCCTAATAAGACGTACAACAAAAGTTAAAGTAGCTTCATTTAAGACAAAGCAAATGCTGAAGTGCTCTCCATGGAGCCAAGATACTCTTAAGTGCTCACTTGGCACCAAATCTCACCCTCAATTACTTCCCTGGGGATCCAAAACAAATGCTGAAGCGCCTTCAATAAAGCCACAATACTCCCAAGTGTTCTCTTGGCACCAAAATACACTCTAATTTATCCCCCTGGGAACCAAAACAAATGTGGAAGTGCTCTCCTTGGAGCCACAATACTCCCAAGTGCTCCCTTGGCACCAAAACACACCCTAAACTGTCTCTATAGAATCCAAAACAAATGCTGAAGTGCCCTCCATGAAGCTAAAATACTCTCAAGTGCTCCATTGGCACCAAATGGTTTCCCTGGGATCCAAATGAATGCAGAAGTACCCCACATGTAGCCAAAATACTCTCAAGTGCTCTGTTGGCACCAAAGCGCACCCTTAATTGTCTCCCTGGGATCCAAAACAAATGTGGAAGTGCCCTCCTTAGAGCCATAATACTCGCAATTGCCCCCTTGGCACCAAAGCACACCCTAAATTATTTCCCTGGGATCCGAAACAAATGTCATATGCCCTCCATGGAGCTAAAATCTCTCAAGTGCTTTTTTTGGCACCAAAACACCTCCTAAATTATTTCCCTGGGATCCAAGACAAATGCTGAAGTTCTCTTTTGGCATCAAAACACACCCTAAACTGTCTCTCTGGAATCCAAAACAACTGCTAAAGTGCCCTCCACGGAGTGAAATTACTCTAAAGGCCCCCTAGGCACCAAAACACACCCTACATTATTTCCCTGGGATCCAAAAAAAATGCTGCAGTGCCCCTTTTGAAGCTCAAGTATGCCAAAGTTCCTACCTCGTTTGCAAACCAGACTAATCTGACCCAAAACACATGTTTTATTTCATTCTTGAGAGCCAAAGTATGCATGAGTACCCTCCTTGGATCCAAAACAAATGCTGAAGTACCCTCTTTGCTGCCAAACATATACAAAAGTGGCTTCTTTGGAGCCAAAATGTGCTGAAGCATCATCCCAGTTGGCGAACCACAATGATCTGCTTCTTTGGAAGTTTTAAAAATGATTTACTCCCTTCCTGGAGGCCAAAACAAATGCTGAAGTTCCTTCTCAGGAGCCAAAACGTGCGTTGTGTGTGGCACGCCACTTTGTACTTCCATCCTGATTTCCACACTGAAGCATCCACATTAGAAAGTTTCTTGTTAGCACACTTCATATGACACTGAGACCAGGATAGAAAATCCAGTTTCAGTTCAGTTTTTTGTGGAATAAACCGAAGCAGCATCTTCCGTCTCGTCTTCCTCTGCAGCTTCTTCGATAACTTTCTGTCACATGAAGCGTCTCTTTCTCATCTCTCAGACAAAAACAGGCGTCTTCACACGCCTGCAGCAGAAAAATGAGCAGAGAAATGGGAACATTTCCGCTTCCTCACCAGATAACTCCTGGAATAACTAGACCACCCAAAGACTAATGATGGAAAAAAAGGATTTCTTTGTCTTTAATCCATCTTTTGTTCTTAATTTCTGTAATTTATCTCTCCCAGCTCTCTACATCATTATCTCCTTTTACTGGCTCATTTCTCCTCCTCTCTCGCTCTGAGCTTTTCTCCGCATCCTTCCACACATTTAACTCCACGTTTCCACTTATTTTTCCACTTTTTTGCTCAATTTCTGTGCGACCATGCCGTTCCTTTACGCTCGGTTCCCTGGAATATCTGCTCGTCGGCTCGGATGCTGCCGGGAGGCGGATTTCTGCTTCACCTGCTTTCTTATCCGAGCAGAAAGAGGAGTCTGATTTTTACCAGCAGGGGAACGGGCCCGGGATGCAGAGATGTTTACGATACGACGGATTTAAAGAGAGACAGATGATGTTTTGTTGTTTAAGGTTAGATCCACAGAGTCTCTTTAGACAGATGGACGTTTGCACAGATCTGGTCTCTGTGCAGCTCATTTCCTTCCTCTCCCAGTCTGTGTGTCCCTTCTTACTGAGTGTCACACACACAAAGAGATTTATTTGCATCTCCTAAAGCTTGATAATCCTTCCTAATTATGCAAATTTCTTAAAAGTGGGAAAAAAAGGCTCTATCGTATATTTAAAGGCTTCATAACCACATCATTTCAGCTCAGTTTAATTCAGTTTCGAACTATTTCTGACCTGATTTCAAAAGTTACTTTGTTGTAACTTTAGTTTTCCTTTATAGAATTGCTGTTGGTTCCATGTAGTGCCATTTATATGTAAAACAAGCTATAACTACTTTTATTAAATTATGTTTTATGAAAATTTAGAGCATCTTGCTGCCATTAAAAAAGTTGATTCCAAAACAATATCCTGCTGATAATATATCAACATATGCACAAAAATTATTCAAAATTTCTGCTTTATTTTTACTCAAAAAGAGGTAAACTTTTATTTAAATAAGGTCTAAACTTGAGTCTAAGCTGCAGAAGTTAGAGCAAAGTTAGGGCTGTATAATACTGAGAAAAAAAAATTATATTCCGATGTTTTTTTAAAGTTTCGTGCTTCTCTCTGCCTCCGTGACTCTATTTGTGTTTGTAAAGAGTCTCAATCAGGTTGATATCTGTTAATTATTGATTTCAATTTATAATATTTTCATTATTTAAGTTTCTCTCCACGACCAAATAGAATAACAGGATATTTATCACATCTGTGAACATGCTGCAACGCTGCTCCTGCGCACCAGAGAGTTTGTCCACTTCCTGCATTTTGCCTTTTTTGCCAGCTTGAATAATCTGTTTAGTAAAGATGATCCACCTTGGGAAAAGAAAAAGGGCAATTTCTGCAGGGAAGCAAAGCAAACTTTAAACTTTGACGCTTTACTGTGACATTTAACTACGACTGTTACAAGTTTTATAGCGGCTCATGAAATCACACGGCGTGTGAAGGTCAGAAGATTCAGACTTAGAGCTGAAAAACAAACAGAGACAAAGCTGAACAAAGCTCAGATCTGGAACCTTTAACCCTGAAAGTGTTAAATAAAAAACACCTTATGTGATTTTAACTATGAACAAACCCTTGCACGTCACTCTGCCCGACCCAGATAACAGCACTGAGAAGGTGAAATAACTGTGCGAGATGTTGCTGCTATGTGCTAAAATATAGAAATAGATGCTCATTTACATCTATTAGTAACATGACAAGATGCAAAATCTTCATAGAAAGGCAAATAAAAAGCGTAATGATGACACTGAAATGATTTGTTGTGCAGCTCCGGCAGAAAACTTTCCTTCTTTTACTTTCTTTTATCTCTGCACAACCTCACAGCCTCAATAAAAACAAAAAAACCCCACAAAGTTCTGAGTGGTTGCCCCTTTCCCTTGCCTCAAAGACCTGTAATAAATCATCAAACACAGCAGCGTTGTGATGTCAGGCTCTGCAGACGGTTTGTCCGAACAAAAACAAACAGAAAAACCACTGGAGTGTGAAACTCTGAAGGTAAAGTGTTCACCTTGATCTCGTAGATCTTGAGTTTCCTCTTGATGCTGGTGTTTTCCCGCTCCAGACAGGCCAGCCGCGTCTTGATGTCCTGATAGGCCGTGATGAGGGCGAAGTGAGAGGCCGAGTAGACGTCGTCGGCGGGAAGGGTGGAGGAGTGCCACGCCACGCTGCCGCAGCCATCCTCCTTCAGGCCGTCGCCGCTCCCCCCCAGCAGCCCCAGCTCCCCCCCTCCAAAGAGAGACTGCATCACTCAACCTGAGAGAGAGAGAGAGAGAGAGAGAGAGAGAGAGAGAGAGAGAGGTTTCTCATTAATTATTAAACCCCCAAAATAGTCTCTGTTCAATTAAGTGAACCATCCAAAAGGAAAACAGCATTTCATAACTGACACAGAGGTCGACTGTCAGAGCGTCTGCAGCAGAGGAAAAAAAAAAAAAACATCAGAAAGTTGTTGCAAACAGGAGCAGAACAAAGCAGGATTCAGCTGAGAGCAGCCGGATTTCTGGCACACAGCGTGTAAAATATTCAAAAGCAAAGAGGGAACAGACGAAGACTGAGAGACAGAGGTTTCCACGTTAATCCGAAGATGACTCAGTAGAAATCCAGCTCTTATTACTCATCAATTATTATCACGGAGAGAAAGTAACGAGCAGCTGAGACTGGAGAATGAGCTTCAGATGATTATTTATGATTCAGGATTATATCATTTTATATTCTCTTACTTAATTTCTGAACCGTTATTATCCTAAAACCAACTTTTGGGTCTGAAATAAATCAGAGAGAAACTCTAGAGTCAGTTTATGGCTCAGTTTGTGGTAGAGCATTTAGATTAAATGGCAATATGTCCTGTTGCAATATTCTAATCCCAGACTGTGTAATATTTATTTAACCAGAATAGTGTCAAAACATCAGCTTCAGTTTTTGCAGCAGATGTTTTCTGTTCTACACCAGAGTTACTCAACCAAAGAGACAAACTGTTAAACACTACCTTTACAAAAGAAACTAAGTGGTAAAAAGAAGTAAAAACAGAAAAGAGTAGCAATAACACTTAGTTTGAAGTAGTAAAATGGCAAAAAAGCAACAAAAAGTGGCATTTAAATTAGGATAACACCTGGAAATACTGAAAAAGTAGCAAAAAATGGTCCTAAAGTGGCAAAAAAGAGTGAAAATGTGACTAACATGGCTTTAAAAAACTTCAATAAACTTTAAAAAATTCAGAAAGTAGGAAAAATGGTTAAAGAAAAAAGTGACAGAGTTAAAAGTTGTCAACAAAAATGGCAAGAAAGCTGTGGTTAAACTTGGATAATATTCAGTTTGTTGCATAAAAATTGTTCCAAAAGTTTCAGAAATGTGTAAAAACAACAGAGACTGACAAGAAAATTGAGAGTGAGCCTTGGAAGCAGTCAGAACAGTATCAGATTAATTGCAAAATTGTCAAAAAAAGAAGTGAAAAGTGACTAAAATGGAGAAAAAGAAAAAACAATTTTGCAACAGAATTTTAGAGAAAACTTTTTTAAAAAATGGTGAAAAAGAGACAAAAAAAACAACCCCAGTGAAGAGTGGTAAAAATGGCTAAAGCAAAAAAAAAAAAGTGGCAAAAAAAACTTAGAAAAGTGACTAAAATGGCTGAAAAGCTTTAAAAATTTTGAGAAAGAAACAAAAATGGTGATGAAAAACAGTGAAAAGTTCAATAAAAATAGCAAGAAAGTTGGGATTAAACTTAGAAAACAGTCAGTTTATAGCAACAAGTGGTCCAAATGTGGCAAAAAAAAAGATTGAGGTGGCAAAAATGGGCAAAAACAACAACAATTGATAGGAAAACTGAAAAGTCAACAAACGCTGAAGTGCTTAAATCCTTTGGAAAAATCAAAATCAATGCTCTTATAATGAAAAAAGTCTGAATATCATTTTTTCTCCCCCTTGTTGAATTTAAAAAGAGAATAAAATAACCACTTGTTTTTTTGTTTTTTATCATGCATATACTAAAATATTCACTGACCCTAACAGGCACCCGTAACTCACAGGATTACTAACTTTACATGATGACAGCTGCTCTGAGAATAAAAAATGTGTTGTAGTAACCTGAACCTGGCATCTATGAACAGGATTTAAACTCCTGAAAGAGCCCAAACTGTTTCTCATTCAGGGCTGTGATTTGTTGCCTGTATTTTCTATCACTTCATGGCCACTGTAGCAGAAAGTTTGGATGAGTCACAGAAAAGTCAAACTCGACCTGAAGGCTCCGTGATTCAGATCTGAATGCAGACGAATAAAGAAAAGAAAAGAGGAGAATAAAGAGCTGAGTCTTTGGCGAGGTCAGTGTTAAAGCTGAGTGTTGGCTGAGGCTCTGATTCTGTCGAGGTCACAGCTTCATTATTCTGTTTACAGACGCTGAAAAACCAGAGGGAGAGTTTTCTTTAAGGCAGTGGTTTTCAAACTGGGGGGCGCAGGGTCAAAGGAGTCAGGGGCTGGAGAGTTTGTTTATGGGTCAATGAGGTGACGTCCCTTTTTTTGTGTCCGAGTGCAATATTTCCTTCCATTATGAATTGAGTATTTCATCACATGTATTTCTTTATTCTATGAAACCTGTGTTATTTGAACACATCTTTAAACTATTAAAATATAACATGTTTTTCTGTGTTTTGGTTCCTCAAACCCCCAAAATGTCAGGTGGTGCAACCGTCCTGACAAGTATCCACAGTAATTAAACTCTAAAAATTGAATGTCAGTTATTGT
>RPOG01001203.1:0-37500 GCA_008086565.1 Thalassoma bifasciatum
TGCTTCAGCTGGAAGAAGTTCAACTTCACCACTGTTTATCAAAAAAGTAAATCAAAACTTTATATATGAAGCACTTTTCATGCAATAAATGTAGCACAAAGGTGCTTTAAATCTGATTAAAAGCAAATCCACATGCTCCCCTACCCAACCACCCCCACCCGACACAATCACACATTCCGCAGTCACACACACAATCTTATTAAAACCAACATACATACACACACACACACAGTTTACTGTCATTTTGTCAGACATCAGTGTGAGATCATGTCATTTACTTCCTCAGCCAACGTTTAATGTCTGTTTCTCCACGCGCATTTATGCCGGTATTGGATGAGATGAACCTGCATGTTGAGTAACAGCAGACTGTGCTCTCTCTCTCTCTTTTCCTGTCAGTGCGCTAAATACGTCAGATTTTACTACTGAACGCGATCCCAGAGCAGGCGGTTTCTCGTTCCAGTCTTTTATAAACTTCTGATTTCCAAACAAAAGCTGAGCAAGCTCGTCCAAAATGTTCACAAAAGAGAAACAACAGAACAGTTGAAGGAGAAAAGAGGCTGAAAAAAAAGAAATCAGACGAGAACGCTGGAGTTGGCTGAGGTAGGATGCAGATAATAATTCACAACGTAACTTATCAACGATCTCTTCTTAACTGTATAGTCTCAACAACTTTAACTATAAATTTAATGTAACCATACTTGAGAGCTGTGGGTGAGAAAATGCACGAGACAACTCCCGTGTCGCACATCGAGATACCTTCAATCAACCTTTCATCACCGTAGAAAAACGCACATCACCCTGAGCAACTTTAAAGAGGCAGAGCAAGACATGAAATATATAAACTTCATTTAAGAACTCTGATAAAATTTGAATTAATGATTTGGTGAAACTTAAAATAAAGCAGTTGAAATAAGTCTCATCTTACAATAAAATTTATTTGGAGGAATTAATTTGTTCTCTTATCTGATATGTAAATAAATCAGGAGATCTGCTCATATTAGATCACTCGGCTACATCAAATCAGCTTAACACGGTTTTAGTGTACAACGTAAAGACACATATGTAATAATATTCCACACATGAGCTTGTTAAAGTTCCTTTGAGATGAAGAACTTCACAAACGAGAAAATGCTTTTTAATGGATTCCTTTTGCATCACAACTGTTTCTTTGCCTTTTTTTGAAAGTAAATTGTTTTGCCTTCATTTTTTAAACCAAAAGTCACATTCCTGGGCCTGTAGTTGAAGTGGAGAGACCAGTACATTTGATTTGCAGCCCTCAAATTGACCTTAAATGCAATCCCTGACATTCAGACTGTCTTTTAATTCTGCTGGATTCTCTCTCAAAATGCATCAGATTGGTGCTTTTAAATGCAAAATATGCAACATTTTCTTGGACCCCCCTAGAGGGGTTTTGTACT
The DNA here is from genome assembly GCA_008086565.1 of Thalassoma bifasciatum. NCBI lineage: Eukaryota > Metazoa > Chordata > Actinopteri > Labriformes > Labridae > Thalassoma > Thalassoma bifasciatum. The sequence goes on from RPOG01001203.1 coordinate 1,419, forward strand.
TCTCACCTTTTTCACCCCTGACCCGTTTTCATGCCTGCATCAAAGCAGGCATCATTTTAGCAGAGATTTTAAAGTGATATTTTGATCTCAGGCAACCTGCCTGGTTAAAGAAAGGTTAAATAAATAAATAAATAAATAAATAAATAGCAGCTCCTGGTATTAATAACCACAACCTTGGGTTCTGATTGGTGCTATTACTTTATTTGCCTTCAAGCAACTACAAAACAAAACAGTCAAAAAAAGCTTTAAGTTCATAACAAGATCCATGCAAAATAATTCATTTCATTAACCTATTTATAGTTCATATTAATGTTCTGTTATTTTTCATTAAGAAAACACGTAAACTAAAACATTTTTTGTTGTTTTTAAACATAAAATTCCGAGTGAGCTGGGAATATCCTCCTCCTCCGTCCACTCCCTCTGTGCCCTCCGCCTGTCTCAGCACCTTTCATCTTTGTAAATTTGCGTGTTGTTTTTTCTCATCTTTGTTGCGTATTTTTGCTTTTATTCTTGTTGTGAAGTGTCTTTGGGTGTTGAGAAAGGTATTTTAAATAAAATGTGTTATTTTTTTTAGTATTATTATTATTGCTATTACAACATTTCATCAACAACAACCAGTCCAGGTGCTCTATTACTGAATGACTTCACAGTATTTTTCTTTTTAGCATTTTTGAAAACCTCCAGGTTGAAACTGAAATGTTCCCTGTGATTATTTTGTATCCAATTTCCCTCAGCTGGTTAATAGTTCTTCATTCTTAAAAAGCTCCTTTGGTGTGCAGCTCACTTATAATCGCATATACGAGCAAATGTGTGTGTGTGTGTGTGTGTGTGTGTGTGTGTGTGTGTGTGTGTGTGTGTATGCGTGTATGTTCACTTCCTTCTCAGGTTTCCCCTCAGGTGGTTTCTTTTATTTTAGTTTACTCTTGTTAAGAGGAATTTCCTTTGCATTTCCTTTGAACAGCAAATGATTCAGACCACGAAGGCTTAGGGTGGAATGAGGAACAGGGAAGGAGAAAACTTTTCTGACTCTTCCTGTAAAATCTGTGTATGTGTGCATGTGTTTCTGTGAAAGAGAAAGGAGGAGGTGTGAGAGAGGGAACAGATGTTTTTGGGTTTTTTTTTCATCCTCCTCCTCTTCCTCCTCTGTGAATTGAAACCTGCCTCCGATGCTCTAAAGATCCTCTCTCACATGATGTCACTGGATCAGAGTGAGAGAGTGGACATTGGGAAACTCTCCACTGATGTGAACTGAGGTAAAGAGCTGTCTGCAGAGCTGGTCCAGACTTGATCCAGCCCTCAATATATGCTAGAGAAAGTTTCAAAGCTGTCTCTTAAAGTACAGAGAGATTCTGCTTTCTCGACCCTGAACGGAAAAGGAGCCTGATAACTGAAGGCCACCTCCCATACTACTTTTAGAGACAAGCAGGCTACATGCTGGTTGGACCAATGAGCTCTTTACGAAAGTGTGGTTTAGTGTCATTAAGAGCTTTGAAAGTCGGATGGAGAATTCTAAATTATATTTTGGATTTTATGGGTAGCTAATGAAGAGACACCAGAGCCCCGCTTCCACCAAGTGGTCTGGTATGGATGAGTACAGTTTGGGGAGCCTGATCCTTTTTGTGTTTCCATAGCCAACCGTGACAGTGCTCAAGCCAGATGCCAACAGCTGCATCAGCTACATAATAGCGTGATGGCATAGCCGCACGACACCGCGTAACCCAATAGTCCATCCAATGAAGAAGAAAAATGGTTAACAGTAAACATTCCTTCTTTAATTTAATGAGGGCAGCTCTACACCTGACTTCTTGCAGGTAAATGAGGCATCCTGAAAATATTGTATCATCCTTTCTCTGTGTTATGGCCACTACTGTAGCTGCACGGCATAACTTCTCCCACTCGCTATCAGTTACACGCAAAATATCTTGCACACTATGCCCGTTCTGATTGGCTGGTGACTACACCTACCCTGAAACGTCCTGAGTCAAGCAAAGAACCAACATATAGGGAGAGAGGGTTGGGGTGGGGGGGGCTTAGGTAGACACTGACACGTGTGTTTAGAGGCCCAGAGATGTAGATTGAACAGAATTATTCCTGTAAAAGCTGACAGTTTATTTTCTGGAATTCTGCAGACCCTACCTTTAACATGAAGCGGACAGGCTTTATGACCGACACTGCAGCCAGGCAGCAGTGGAAGCTGTACAGTGTTTCAGCTTCACAGTCAACAAGGACTCTCAGAGTCCCCCTTAATATTTCGTTGATGGATGAAAGGCTATAAAACTCAGTGAACAGTACACAAAATGAAAATGTAAAGTGATATCTGCAGTGTTCACGTGAAGCTTCAGAGCGTGCACATGAAGCCTGCAGGGGCCAGTTTTGAAGTGTGAGGTGCTTTGTGAAGATAAAGAGACACAAAGCTGAAGGAGCAGAGATAAAATTAAGCTTGTATCAACCTCTGGCACCCAAAACCTTACACACTAACACACACAGGCCAATATGTGTGTATATGTGTGTGTGTGTGTGTGTGTGTGTGTGTGTGTGTGTGTTTGTGTGTGTGCCTCACATTTGGCATCAACTGCATGCTGGGAGTTTGGCTAATGAGCTGTGGGTGTACATGTGCCTGCATTTGGGAGATAAGCAGCATCAGTCTCAGTTGGCTGCACATGTGCTGTATGTATGTTTCTATACATGCTAACACGCTAGCATTGAAGCACACGTGTCAACGACATTGAACACGATGAAGTAACAGTCTTTTCATCCTTCATCCTCCTCTTCCTCACTCTGTTGGATATCACATTGTGTCCTGGCTCACAGTGTCCAGGAGCCCATCAGGGAAGTCTGGGGCCTGGGGACTAATGATAGACAGCATGCACCAACATTAACAAGTCTTCATACGAAGTAGAGGATAACTTGATTGTACAGCTTCTTAGAACAAAGCTGACCTGGGGCAGAGGCAGAGTTCATGTGGATTACTACTGTTCCTTTTCAGTCTCTAGTCTCATCATGTCCTCTTCAATAAAACATGATGTTCATTTGTGTTATACTCATGTGTCTTCAGTCTGAGCTCTTCCTGAAATCTCCTCTCTCCTCCATCCTCAACCTCAGCTCATCTCAGTGACTTGTGTGCAGCGATGGCAAGAGTACTCACATTCTTTACTTAAGTAGAAGTACAGATACTTGTGTAAAAAAAGACTGATAAAAGTAAAAGTACTTATTCAGCTCCTCTATTTAAGTGAAAATAACAAAGTACATGCTCTGAATTGTACTTAGGCACAAAAATAGAAAGTAAAAATGTTTTTTTTTTAATTTAAATTTTTTTTATCTTCAATGATACACTATGCCTTTTTCGTTGACTCTGCAAAATTAAAAATGTTCTAACTATACAAGATATGATTGTTTTCCCCCTTTGATAACAACCTGCACAATGAAAAAAAAACATCACTGGACACAGTATAGTTTTGCTGCAAGACAAATTTCAGATGGAATGATAAAGACTAAACTTTAGAGCCGACAGCATCTTAGCCACCAGGACTCTCTTAAATGAAGCCATGGATGGAGAATGTCTTGCTTCACCGGGTCTTTTATGTAGGTGGCGGTGACCGCAGTATTCCCTGGTTCATTTTCTTCATCCATGCTGCCATTGGTGTTTTTCTCTGTATTGTGAACCATACACTTGCTCAACGCCCTCTCTCCATGGTTGACTTTCCCTCTCTTTGTTGTTACGTCTTTTACGTCATGTCGTCATCTACAAAGGTAGAAACAAGTAACAAGCCAGTTTTGGGAAGCAGTGGAGAAGGAGTAGAAAGTACAGACGTGTGTTCAATGGTAGCGGGTAAAAGTAAAAGTCATCAAAAATATAAATATTCAAGTTTAGTACAGATATCTGAAATCTACTTCAGTGTAGTAACAAAGTTTTTATACTTTTTCCCACCTCTGCTTGTGTGGCCAAGATCCTCTTTATTGGACTGGTCAGCCCAGCACTTGGCAACAACCCCCATCTTTTTCTCATGTGGAGTTTTGAAGCCTCTTGTCAGCAGGAATCATGTTTGAAGCACTGACTCAACCCATCAGCTACAGTTCTCCCTCCTGTTTTGGTTGACGTGGACATGGGTGTGGTGAGCTCCATGTGCACTGACCACGTCAAGGTTCAGGTCAGGTCAGCAGAGTGCTAAGGCTTCTGAAACTGGACGATAGTCTGGATGGTAAGTTGATGAGCTATTCATGGTTACTGAAGCGTACAGTGGGGGCTCAGCTGAGACTAAGTTAAGGGCGTGGCCTCTTTGAGTGACAGGTGTAAGTGTCTGCTAGGCTATGTCCAAATGACAACCTCTATCTTAGGCTTCATGACACCTCTTCAGAAACTGGGTGATGTCATCTGAGACCACGTACAAGTTACATAAAAGATATTGTCTTTCAACTGTTTTTTTTTGCTTGCAGAGTCCCCACACTCACTCAGTAACTGGTGTTTAAGCGGGAGAGGTTCTACACTTTGGTGTTAAACCACAGAACTGGAGGAGGTTACTGTGTCCACACCAATGATATGGTGTCTTTTTTTTAATTTATTCCCACTGTTATGAAAACTGCTCTGGCCTCCTGGGACTACAGATGAAAATGGGCCTTATGACCAACAGTGAGTTTTTTCTGTACATGGATGCTGAGCTGAGGAGTTCTTCGATATGCACTGGCCTAAAACTTACCAGAAACAGGGCTCTGAAGGGAAACTGTTATTTGTAACCTTGAAGAAAACTGATCTTCATGGGTGTGCACTGATTAGATACCTTAGAAAATACAAAGGGTGAATTCCAATTCCTGTCTTAACCCTCAATCTTAACCCTCAATCTCAAAATGCGCGCTCCTGCGAAGTGTAAGTGCTGTCCTGATTCTCAGAAAGTTGAGGTTGAGGGGCAAGATTGAGGGCTGTATCTCCCTCAATACTGAGATTCTCCAACACCACCCTTGGGACTAAGGGACATCCAGAATGCATTGCGTACTGTCGGTAAATAAACATGGCATCCAAAGCGGCAGAGAAGGCGAGCTACAAATATAGTATTTTCTTTGTTAATGGAGATATAAATATTAGGAAAACCATTGTATTATCTTAGTTTAGACCCATTTTATGGATTATTTACCTTGTTGTTGCAGAACATTTATTTTTATTTTACGATCTTTTGTCAATAGCGTCCGGTGCGGACAAGCCATGTTGCTTTCGTTAAAGTTAGTTAACGTTACAAAATGGTCATTTTTCTCTGTGGTAATGTAGTTGTTTTATCAAGATAACAGCCTATATAACATGCTTGTGCTGATAATGGTATAAGATGACCGGACTAATGTCATCTCCTGGTTCACCTCAAACTTCCTGAAATTAAACAGCAATAAAACTGAAATACTACTCATCGGCACCAAATCCACCCTCTCCAGAGTCAACAGTTTTTCCCTCTCCATTGACAGTTCCTCTGTGTCCCCCTCCCCTCAGGTTAAGAGTCTGGGTGTCATCCTCGACAGTACACTTTCATTTCAGTCCCACATCAATAGCATCACCCGGTCTGCCTACTTCCATCTACGCTCCATCAACCGTCTCCGCCCCTCCCTCACTCCCCACACCGCCGCCATCCTTGTCCACAGCCTCGTNGCACTATGGGGAGCAGGGCCTTCAGCCGCTCTGCTCCCCAGCTCTGGAACTCACTGCCCCCGGATCTCCGTAACTCTGCCACCCTCCCCATCTTCAAGTCAAAACTCAAAACTCATCTGTTTCATAATACATACTGTTTTTAACTGCTCCCTATTGTCCCTTATTTTATTGCTTTTATGTTGTTGTTTTTAACTTTATTTTGTTTTTATGTGTTTTTCTTTTACCCTTTGTAAGGCGACCTTGGGTGTCCTGAAAGGCGCCGTGAAATAAAATGTATTATTATTATTATTATCTCCTGTAGCTGCAGAGTTATGTAACGATAGTTATAGCTGGTGTTTACCTTTCAATAAACTATGGTATGCTGTGACAGCTGAATATGTCCGTGGTTGTGTTATTTATACAGAGATTTTTTTGATTTTGCTAACCGAAGGAATAACTGACAGACAGTCCACAACAATTTCATTTGCATTTAAGGGGTGTCCCATTTCTAAGTCACAAGATAGCCCTTAACACTTGGTTTTGAGGGCCACTAAGATTGAGGGTTAAGATTGAGGGTTAAGAAAGGAATTGGAATTGGGCCAAAGCAATAATGCTCTGATGAGCTGCTCTGTTTCCAGTGAAGAGGGCTCATCTAGAAACAGGAAGAGTGATGACGCATGGTCTGAAAGAAACCTGAGATAGAATCAGGAGAACATGTCAGAACACAGGAGCTTAAAACTGTCAAAAGCTGAAGTGCTGTCTTCTTTTTCATTACTTTTAAAAGAAATCATGTAAAGCCACCCACACAGATTACTACTGACAGGAAACCAAACCACACATTCAGGGTGTGAGTAACTTCTGAAGGAAGTGTACCCAGAAATGTGTCTGTGAGAAATTACTCTGAAATATGACAGGTTGTAAACTGCAGAGACATACCTTAGACATACCAGAGCTGTGATCAGAACTGCATTCAGAGAAGACTCAAAGATTATTACTTCAGCACTGTACAAAACTTCCTCCTCAGCATCTCAACAGATACTCACACATACATTAGAGGAAAAACTGAGTCCCACTTCATTCGTCTGTCTTTACTTCACTCTAATCATGACATTTTTCCAGTATGTGAAAATTCATGGATTTTTATCAGTGATCTGTCTTGACTCAATGGACCTCATTCACTAAGAAACGTTTAGAAATGTTTACTCCCCACTAAAATAAGAAAATACGCAAAATCACTGTCGTAGTTATGACACATACGTACCAGCTGTTGTAGTTCGCACCACTGTGAGTATATTTATGAATCAGAATGATTCTAAACCAACCGCCACGTTCCCGCATCCTGAAATTAACATATTAACAACTCCCGGCAGGTGCAGCAGGGAATCCAGCAGATCACAAACTTTAGGGGACATGCCAACCCAGGGGTGGACTCAAGCACCTCACTGGTGGAGGAACTGATCTCCTTCTTTGCACGCTTCAAGACCCCCGCCCAAAAGTCTGCAGCCACATCCAGCTTCCAGCTCCCAACCACTGACTGTGCAGGCACATGAGGTGGAAAGGATGCTAACAAAGGTGAACCCCAGGAAAGCTTCTGGACCTGACGGTGTACCGGGGAAGGTGCTCAAGGCCTGCGCTGGACAACTCTTGCAGGTTTCCACCATGATCTTCAACTTCTCCCTGTCACAGTTCACCATCCCAGCTTGCCCGAAGTCTGCCATCATCATCCCAGTACTGAAGAAATCTGCTGTCATCAGCCACAGGGACGACCGCCCAGTTGCACTTCCAGCCATCATCACCAAGTGCCTGGAACGGCTGGTTCTCAACCACATCAGGACTTGCCTCCCTTCCTCCTTTGACACTTACCAGTTTGCTTACAGTGCAAACAGGTCGACAGAGGACGCAATAGTCATCACACTCCACACTGCGCTGAGCCACCTGGAACATCAGGAGAACTTCATCAGGATGCTCTTCATTGACTACAGCTCAGCCTTTAACACCATCATCCCTGACATCCTGGTCAGCAAACTGACTGATCTGGGACTCCCCCCACTCACCTGCATCTGGATCAAGGACTTTCTGACCAACTGTCCCCAGACAGTTAAACTGGGGCCCCACCAGTCCTCCACCCGGACACTGAGCACGGGCTCCCCACAGGGGTGTGTTCTGAGTCCACTGCTCTACACCCTCTACACCACGGACTGTAGACCTGCCCACTCCAGTAACACCATTGTTAAGTTCACGGACGACACGACGGTGGTGGGACTGATCACCGGGGGACATGAGTCTGCCTACAGGGATAAAGTCCTGAAACTGTCTGAGTGGTGCTCGGCAAACAACCTGTCTGTGAACACCACAAAGACCAAAGAAATCATCCTTGACTTCAGGGAATTCACGTCTGATCAAGTGGAGAGGGTCCACACCTTCGCCACACCTGTGAGGGAGATCGGACCGAGTACCCTAAAGATAAATGACACATAAAAACAGCTGCTGGATATTTTTGCAAACAAACAGATAAGTCTGAGAGAATGTTTGTGTCATTTGCTCGGAAAATGTTTAAAATCATAAGAAGAAGTCTGTGTTTGAAGTTTTTAAGGGGAGTAATCATACATTATTTGTGTGAACGCATTATCTGAGGAGGTTCTAATTTTGTTTTTCAAAGTAAGAATAAATTCAAGTAAGAAAATATTGATGAATCATAAATTTAAGTGTCAAACATTCGTACACACAATTTAGGCACAAATTTGGGTGCATGCACTGTTTGTGAATGAGGCCCAATGATTTTAAAGTATCAAGGGCCTGATCCAAAAAGATCCCAAATACCCAGCACTAAATTGCGTGTGCAAACAAAAAGAATTGCATGCGCTAAAAGTAGGAGTGTTGCAAGTGATCTACTAAGACAGCGCGCAGTTGATGACAGGAGCAGACCGTCCTCTTAAGATGAGGATTTACTGTGTGCTACTGTCTGTCTGCATGAAGAGTTTGAGAGAGCAGAGTGGCTGTGAATGATAAATGATGTTTGAATCCACAGGGTTTGAGATCTAAGTAGAGGAAATGAGAGATAGTGTGGTGATCTTGTTGTGGAGTTTTTCCTGATCCCCCCCCCTGCAGAGCCTTGGGCAGTTCCAGCCACTCCTGCACCAGCCACTCCTGCACTCTCACACCTGCGCCTAATCACCCTCATCAACCACTCTGCACAAAAGCCTGCTGAGAGAAGAGTCTGGTGCCAGATTATTCCCACTTCTACCATGGTACATCAGGCTTCGCTAGTGATAAGTATATGTTAAGATTGTTATCTCCTGTGATTTGCTGTTTGTTTGATGCTGCTCTCTCTCCTTACTTTCCAGTGTCTCCACTTGATCACCTGCACTACTGCCCAGACTCAACCACGCTGCCACGCTCTCTCAGGATCACTCACCCTCACCCCTCCCTCTCAACCTGAAAATAAACCACATTACAATTGCCTCCACTGTCTCCGCTTGCTTTTGGGTTCATCTACAACAACTGGTTTAAAACCGTAACAGATAGAGTCAATATCATATAAGGAAAAACCCTCTAATGTCCTCAATGATGATGATGATATCAGCTGCACAGAAGAAATCAACCTTCTTCTGTGTTCTTGTGAAAACAGTTACAGTTCAGGACTTACTTGGGATGTATTTTAATCTTAGCCTGCAGGAAAACATGCTTTTCCTCCACCCTCCACATCTGAATTTACAGAAATCTACTGGACAAGAAGCTCTGACCCTCCACACGTCTAATAATCTACATTTACGAGCACTAAAACACAGAAAAAATAAAGCTTTGTTTAAAAAATTAAATTATCAATTTATTTATTATGCGCAGAGCAAGAGAAGGAGAGAGAGGGAAAGGAAGAGAGAAGGAGAGAGAATCCAAATCATATTATATGTGCTGGGTTTTTTTTTTTTTTTTTTAAAGAGTTTATTGAGAGTTTTTTTTAGACCTTTTGGTTTTTGGAGATGTTTAAACATTTGTCTGTAGTTTGTTTCATTTGACCACAACCGCTGTAACGCTGTTCCACTTTGCACCTGCTTTTCACACGTGCAAGATGAAAATTGTAAAACAGCGCCCACAAACAGTTTCAGGTTAGATAAATTCCTTTGCGGATGCTAAATGATCACATTTGCGTCTCCACCTCCCAGAATTTTGCTACCTAATGATAAGGTTTTGAGGGAAGTGTTTCGTGTTTTTACTAGGCCTGGGCGATAAATCGATCCAATCGATTCAAGTTTTTCATTGCAGACAATTGAAAAATACAAAATTTGAGTTTTTTTCTCCCCTTGCTACAGCGCACCTTCTGTCCATAGGAGCTTCCGTAGCTCTCCCTTCCCCCTCGTCTCTTTTAAGGAGACGAGCTTGAACCATGGCCTGTGTATAAGCACAAACTCAGCAACAACATGGCTCGCACTAACGAGAGCGAAAGTTTATTCAAAAGAAAGGAATAGTATCCTCTGTGATTTGGAGTTGGTTTGGGTTTGTGGTGACAGTCGTGGAACAAGTTACCGCGCTGCAAAGTTTGTTTGAAGCTCATTGTTACAAAAGGCAGCAGCACAATGAACCTGTTCCAGCATCTGAACAGAGACATCCACCTGAGTGGGGGAAATTTCACTCTTTACAAGGGAGAAAAGATCATTATAACCAACAAACTCCTGTTAAAAAAGTTGCTCACTGTGGGGGAATTATTTACCCAGGGCACCACATACAACAAGAAAGGGGCTCGGTGAGGGGGTCAGCTGATCGCTATGTGCAGCATTTATCCACATGCAATGTCTTTTGTTCATGCATGGATCCAAGTGGCCTTGTTTATCTTTTCAGGTGCAGTTTAAAGAAAGTTTTAAGTTGGCACTTTATCAGAAACTATTGGTGTTGATTTATTATTTATTTTTATACAATGTGCAATGCTGCAGTTTTGTTTACAGAAGTATTTTATTCAAGACATATGCAGTGCAAGTTCATGTCATGTATTCCTGTAACTGCATTGTTTAAAGGTGATTTTTTTTTGATAAAGTAAAAGCAAAATGTCCTTTAAATTACCTCTGTCCCCTGTGCTTATTGTCTTTAGACATAAGAAAAAAAAAACAAATTCAAGTTTTTTGAGAAAAAATTAGAGATTTAATTCATGGGCCATATCGCTTCTTTCATATTATGACAGATCATAACATACCAGTTTAACATCACTGCTTACAGATTTTAAGAGTTTAGCTTCTGCTTCTTCTTTTTCCTTGTGAGTATATTTACCTGTGCAGTTTTTCAGAGTTTTCAATGAGTTTGCACATATCAGTATGGACTTTTTAGTTTTCTGTTTGGACAGCTTTATGTGTTGACCTTTTTTGCTAACCTCATGGAATTAACTCTCGTTGGGTTATACTGCAGTAAACACTGAGTTTTTGGTACATTCTGTGCGATTTTTCCTGTATGTCTTGGGGTTGGGTTTATAAAGTCATGAATCTTAAAGAGTTAAGTGTGTGAACCACTGGAGTTTTATGGGGTGAAGGGAATGTACTTTGGGAATTTTCGTGGGTTCAGTTTATGTTTTCGTGAGTTTTCCAGGACTTAAGTGCATGAACTTAGTTCATTCTTAGTTTATTCACACACATCAACCTTGGCTGACACTGATACACACACATGCATACATATACATATACACATACATATACATATACATATGTACAATAGATTTCACAGTGGATGTGTGGAAAGGGTGACCCCAAAGAAGCTATTTAAAGCGTGTAATAGGGGGCCCGTTTTCTCACAAATAAAGCAGGAGCACACAAGTAAAATAACAACACAAATACAGACGGAAGAAACAAAAAACAAAAAAGCAGAACTCAGGGTTCTGTTAATATACTCATTAAGTTTTTATGACCTGTGTCCTCATGGTTTTATCATGTGAGTGTCTGTACTTCTTACTGTTTTAAGCTTTGTGTTCATATGTACTCATGGATTTTTCAGGAGTTCAGTACCCTTGAAAGCTCCAAAGATTTCTAGAAACTTGGAAGCATTTAGTACATTTGTGCATATGAATGAAAAGGAAACTTTATTTTTCTTTTGTCTCTCGACTTCCGGTGCAGTGTTGGTGAGTAGTACAGTTGAGGTGAGGTGTGGCCTCCCCTGGTACAAAATAGTTCGGTTGGCTTGACATTATGTGACTGCTGGTACTGAAGCTGCTCCATCCTTTATGTGCCCCAGGCATGTTCTCTCCCACCCATTCACTGATCCTGGGAATATGTTCAGTCACACACAGCACTGAAAGAAAGAAAAGCAGTGTCAGCACGGAGTCTGATTCATCTGTAGCAGCTTCCTTCAAACACTATATCAATGGTGAGTACAGACCATGAGTTAAAGTGTACTGTTGAATGAAATATTCAGATGTACTTCACACACATGTACACCAGAGAAAAATATAAACTCAAACAAAGTTTTGAATGTTGAGTTCAGCTCATGAAAAATGAGAACAAAATCAAAAGAGTTGCATTAACATTTCTTTCTGGTGTACTTGTGGTCTCATCCTCCTTGTTTGAAAACATTGAAGAGGGTGGAAATTGTTCAGCGTTTGAATCTCCTCGTCCCTCAGTATCTTACCCACTCAGAGAGTTCCCTTTAGTGTCTCAGTGTCACTCAGCTGCGTTTCATGTGACTCTACAGTAAATCAACCTGCAGTGGTATCAGACACTCAGAGAGACAGCTGTTGGTTAGATTCCCACCCTGCTGTGGGACTCAGAGGCCAAATATGGCTCCTCTCACTCAAGGCATGGACATTCAAAAAGCTTAACCTGGAACAGAATGATCCAGAAAATCTGATCCAGATACAGAATATTAGAGCTGGAGTGAGGCTGCATACTTTGTCCACAGGAGACTCCAGATTCCATTCAAACTCAAGGCTCTTCTTTAACTGCTTCCTTTCTAGACTGAGTAGAGTGTTGAGTCTTCTTGTCATCTGTTTGAGAGCTCTGGAGCAACTTTACCTGATTCACAATTCAAACACTCCTCACTACTTTGGGCTGCTGTTTTAAAACTGTCATTTGAGCTACTATCTCTTTGTAAGACCATGCACAACCACAGACAGAAATAGCACTCCTGAACCCAGAATCCTCCTCCTCTGGTGATGATGATGATGATGATGATGATGTGGAACAAAGTCATCACCACTGAGTGAGCCTGTGTTTCCCTATTAGAAATAATATGATGATGACTTATGGCCATCCGTTATGTGACATCTGACCTATTACATTTGGAAAGAGACAGAAAAGAAAGGTGGCAAAGGATAGGATATGTGCACTGGGTTTTGAACCATTCTTCTTTACAAGACTGTGCCATTTCAGAAACATTTTTGGGATGTCTGGTGTGAATCACTTCCCTGAGGTCATGCTACAGCAACTCAATGGGGTTGTGGTTTGGACTCTGACTGCTCCACTCTAGAAGGCACATTTTCTTCTGTTGTTGATTTCCTTCTGTGCTGTGGTCTAGTGTCCTGTTTTGTCACCCATGTTGACAAACTTGGGAATTGATTTTTTCAGCAGTGAAATCTGTCCAGACCCTGAGGCAGAAAAGCAACTCCCAACCATGACCAACAAAACTCAAAATTACAGTGCAGACAGTTGCCTAAAAATTTTGAGTTAAGACAACTTTTTTGTTTTTACAGTGTGAAAAAGCCACAACACAAGGGAAATACAGCAACAATGGAAGTTAAGGTGATTCAACAATTGGTGTTTACCTCATGGATGGTTATCTCAAGTCTACGTGAAAGTAATGAGAGTAAGCAAAAACTTCAAATTATGAAAGTTCATTAAAAAAATGTAATGCAGTACAGTGGAAAACAAAACTGTAAGTTCAATGTGAAGCAGGATTCACATCAGGCAACGCCTCATGAGAACAGCACACCTAGAACAGGTGTGTGTTTTTTGGGGGGGAGGGCAGTTGACAAACATGTGTAATCTGGTCTCATTGACTGGACTCCAGTTTGGGTGAGTCCTGACTCCAGTTTGCTCATGGAGAAGAGTTCAGCCTCAAGGTTCACATTATTTGCCTGCCCTGTGAATGTTTATATGGTTTGTTTAACACAACATGAAAAAGAAAGTGGCATTGTTGTGACTTTAGTGAAGATCAGCCCACATTTAATGACATGAAAAATTTATGCAGAAATCCAACAGATTCCAAAGGGTCCTTATACTTTTTCTTTAAACTGTATGATATCTATCGTATTGATGCTTTGATGAAATAGTTTGCATGGACAGAAACCTGTTGGACAACTAGTATTTCTCTTTTTGTATTTGTTTTACTGTAGAAATTCCAAAATTCAAGAGCAAAATATGAAGAGAAAACACCCAAAGCCTCAATGCCACTGGAAATACTGTTTTACTAAACAAATCTAAGTTTCTCACCTTGAGTTACTGTCCTCTAGCTTTAACCAGTCCTCTACTCAGGTTAGATAAATCCATTCAGACTCAAATGTTCCCAACAACACAAACTGGAGGTACAAAACTAACGATAAATGATCTGATTGGATAAATAACCAGATTTATTATCTCTCATAATCTTAGATTTAACCTTATAACTTCATCATTATGACCACTTGATAATCTGAGCTTGTATAATTGTGAACATGTTAAGAGATATGATTCAGAATGTGGCCACATAAATAACCTACTCTCTCATAAAGAGCAAGCATGAAAATATAAACAATCCAGACCCTGGTGTCAGTGGTAATCTTAAGAGATAACTCAACCAGGAGTATTCGTTCAGTTTCATCTCACCTACATCCACAGAATTATCCCAGAAACTGTCATCAAGTTTCTGTCCCACTAGCTGAGACCCACAGACCAATCAGCAGCAGACACTTCCCCTGACAAACCCACTGCCCCAACCAATGAGAGAGGAGTCACCTTTGATTGACACTTACAGATCTACATATAGACAGAGCTAACACTAAAAAATCACAATGACAAGGACAAATCAGAAACAGGTCAAACACCTTGGAGCGTGTGAGAGTGGGGACCAGTTAAAATCAACTTTGATACAGCCAAGTCTGTCTGTGTTCTGTTCTTTGAAAACCAGTCCTGTGTTGGTGTTTCTGTCCTCTCTGTGTCCTCTGTGTTTTCTGTGAGTATGCAGAGGACAGTTTGACACCACGTTAAAGCTCAGGGACATTCCTCCAGAGACTCTGTTGGTATGTGGAGCTGCTGTGGTTTTCACCCCAGCTGACTTGCGTTATGTATGTGTGTGTGTGTGTGCGTGTGTGTGTGTGTGTGTGTGTCTGCTGACTCATAGCAGTGTGATGTATCCACCATGGGTTTCATACAGTCTGACAGCTGAATATAGAAGCAGACCTCCAGCTCTCCGTGTTTCATTTCTGTGAGAGCATCCCCTCTCTCCCTGCAGGATCTAAATGTCAGTCCTTCACTCTGTCAGGGATCATATCAAACTGAATACACGCCCTGTGGTTACAGTAACTACCACCCAGACTACTTTGTCTCGGCTCAGTTTATTCTAGTTAAAGCAGCCTGGCTGACTGGTCAACTTCAGATCCATGTTTAGCTCCTCATCAGCCCTGTCCCTGGTAGAGTTCACTGAGGTCGTCCAGCAGCTCTTCTGTGGCAGTGATCACAGATGTAGATCGGTTTCAGCCAAAATTGCAGACCTGAAAGGGTGTCATACTCTTCAGTATCTGATAAAATGAAATAGCTGAGTGCTATTTGTGCAAAGAGACGCAGTTTCCCTCTGTCTCCGCCCTCTTTCAACCACACAATATTTGATTTCCTCATTCTTTCAGTCAGCGGGCGAGTTTTGGCGTAACGTGGCTCTGCTGTCTGTTATATAAGAAACATACAAGTCGACTTTTTTCACAAACATAGCATGTCCTTTTGACAATGATCCCGTTGAGGTGCAGCCACTCATAATATTTTGTGAGATTATCATCAGAGCGTGCAGAGATGTTCTGACATTTTCAGACAATTCTCTTTTTAAAACATTTCACAATCACAGTCCATCATTTACAGACACAACCTAATCCATTCTTACATTTACAATGTTACCAGCCGTAGTCATGCTCTCACATCCCAGCAGATATTATGCATCCCGCTCCGATTTTTTTCTAAGTGGCAGCTTTTTTTTAATGATATCGGAGATGCAAGGTGATTAGAGGTGATTAGAGGTGATAGTGCTGGGCCACCACCTGTTTTACTGGCCTCGGTCTTCTTGTTGGCTGAGTAGAAGTCTGTCATAGTATAAATACGATTAATTATTGAACAGAACGTGACACGTATAAGAAGACATTTACAGTTGTGCCCAAAAGTTTACACCCCCCAGCAGAATTTCTGACTTTTTGGCTTTTCTCAGAAAATATGAATGATAACACAAAAACCTTTTTATCACTCAAGGTTGGTGGTTGGGTGAAGACAGTCTACTGAGGAGGATGGGGTGAGAAATGGTGTCGAAGGCTGCACTCAGGTGGAGGAGGGTGAGGACTGAGAGAAAACCAGAATCAACTGTCATGAGGAGGTCGTTGGTGATCTTGATGAGTGCTGTTTCAGTGCTGTGACAGGGACGGAAACCGGACTGGAATTGTTCTTAGAGGTTATTGCTGGTGAGGTGGGAGTGGAGTTGAGATGCAACAGTTTTTTCCAGGATTTTGGAGATGACTGGGAGGTGAGAAATGGAGCAGAGGTTATTAAAGTCATTGGTCACATTGTGATCACATCACCCCCATCCTTAAAAACCTCCACTGGCTCCCCGTCTTCCATCGCATCCAGTTCAAAGTCCTTCTGTTAACATTCAAAGCCCTCCATAACCTGGCCCCCCCTACCTCACTGACCTGCTTCACCCCCATAACCCACCTCGTAGCCTACGCTCTGGTCATGACAACCTTCTCCCCCCCCTAGCACTGAACCTGGGGTGACAGGGCCTTCTCAATCGCTGCCCCCTCACTCTGGAACTCATTACCCAAACACATCTGTAACTGCACTGACATTACCACATTCAAATCCCAGCTCAAAACCCATCTTTTCAGAATTGCTTTTAACTGTTGATCACATCTTTGTCTTGTCACATTTTATCATGCCTTACACTGCGCTGTGCTTTTGCTTTTGCTTGTCTGTTATGTTTTACTTGTTTGTTTTACTTGGTGGATTTTAATGTCTTTGCTTGTTTTGTTTGCTTTCTTGCTTGTTGGATTTTAATTTCTTTTAATCTGTAAAGTGTCTTTGAGTACTTTGAAAAGCGCTATATGAAATAAATTTATTATTATTATTATTATTATTATTATTATTATTATTATTATTATTATTATTATTGGGATCTGAACCAGGTTTCTTGAGTTTGGGAGTGACGGCAGCAGATTTGAGGGAACAATTCCAGAGGACAGGGAGGAGTGAATGATGGCTGTAATGAGGGGGAGGAGAGAGGAAAGACAAGATTTGACTAGGATTGTGGGGAGGGGGGTCAAGCTGGCAGGTAGAGGGTTTGGATTCATTGATGAGGTCTGCCATGGCTGAGGGATGAGGGAGGTTGAAGGAGGAGAGTGGGAGACAGGGTGAGAGGAATTCAGAGGAGGGGATGGGTGAAGTAGAAGAGCCGAGGTGACGATGTATTTTGCTGATTTTGTCATTAAAAAATTGGAGGAGAGCATTGCAGGTTTCGGAGGGGGGGGAGAGTCAGGGGGTCGAATGATGGAGTTAAAAAGAGAAAAGAGGGTCTTGAGATTGCCAGCAATGGAGCAGATGAGTCTGGAGTAGTATTATGATTTGGCATGAGATAAGGAGTCCTTGTATAATGATAGCGGAATGGTGTACATGTCCTCATGAATAGTGATTTCCTGTAAAGTCTTTCAAGCTGTCGATTTTGGATTTCATGGAGCGGAGAACAGGGGTGAACCAGGGGGCAGACCGGGTGAAAAATACAGTGCGGGATTTTAAAAGGGCAAGCTGGTTGAGGATGGATGTGAGGCAGTTGTTGTAGAGTGAGAAAAGATCGTCAGTGGGGTCAAGGAGGCGATGCAGGAGGAGAGGGAGTCCATGTTAATATTCCTGATGTTATGGTAGGAGATGATTCGGGGTGGTTTAGAGATGTAGAGACAGAGGGGGGCATTAAAAGAAATGAGAAAGTGATCCGTGAAGGGAAGTTCATCAGCAGTTAGGTTGGCAGGGGTGAGTCCAGAGCAACAGATTAAGTCCAGAGTGTGACCTTTATTGTGAATGGGGAAGTTTGAAAAGTGCAGAAAGTGGACCGCGTACAGGAGCTCTCTGGGAAGACGAGGGGAAGCGGAACGTGCTTCTACATTAACAAAGGTCGGTGTACGGATATCACAGTGTTGAAAGGGGACATGTAGCCCACAGCTGGAATCTTTTTTCAAAAACTTTCGACTGTTTTATTCACCGTGGGAGTTCTCCTCGTTTGTGCTGGTCGGTGTTTACATCCCACCAAAGGCATACGTAACAGAGGCGCTGCAGCAGCTCGCTGACCAGATCACAGACGTGGAGAGGAATTACCCAGACTCTTTGCTAATCATATTAGGGGATTTTAACAGAGCAAACTTTAACAATGAACTCCGCAAATACAAACAGCACAAATATTCTCGACCACTGCTACACCACAATAAAGAATGCTGATCACTCTGTTCCCCGTGCAGCTTTGAGACTCTCTGATCACTGTTTGATCCACCTCATCCCTACCTACAGGCAGAAACTGAAATCTGCAAAGCCTGTAGTGAAGACAGTGAAGAGGTGGACTGAGGAGTCAAAGCAGGAGCTACAGGCCTGTTTTGACTGCACAGATTGGAGTTTCTTTGAAGCTGCAGCCACTGACATTCATGGACTTTGTGACACTGTGACATCCTACATCGGTTTTTGTGGGGACCTGTGTGTGCAGACCAGAACATTCTGCACACACAACAACAATAAACCTTGGTTCATTGGGAAACTGAGGCAGCTCCACCGGGCCAAGGAGGAGGCCTACAGAAGTGGGGACAGGCTCCTGTACAAGCAGGCCAGGAACACACTGACGAAGGAGATCAGAGCAGCTAAGAGGAGCTACTCTGAGAAGTTGGAGAAATAATTCACTGCCAACGTTCTGTCATCAGTTTGGGGAGGTCTTCAGCACGCCACCAACTACAGGAGACCATCCCCCCACCCTGTGGAGAATCCTCGACTGACTGAGGAGCTGAACCTGTTTTACACCAGGTTTGAAAGAGACCCTTTCACACCCCTCACACACCCTGACAACAATGGGCTACCTGCCCCCCTGGTCACCTCTACTCCCACTACAACCCCCCCAGTACTGAAGATCTGTGAAGAGGACATGTGCCACGAGTTCCACAGACAAAAGATCAAGAAGGCTCCAGGACCTGATGGTGTCTCCCCCTCTTGTCTGAGAGCCTATGCTGAACAGCTGGCCCCAATCTTCTTTTTTTTCTTTAACTTATCCTGTCCAGCATCACGACAACAGAATTGTGGTCTGGCTGCCATATTTTACAGAACACATTTATGGCCCTTTTCCACTGACTCGCCTTGGCCCTACTCTACTCGGCTCTAGAGCTGAGATGGGCCAAACACAACGTAAAGGTGATCGCGCCATGATGCGCCGTCTGCGGTCAAAAATCATGGATGAGATGGGCCCAAGGTTCGCTCATTTCGGCTATGATTTTGCACTGCAGCTGCCAGACGGCCAGTGAGTAACCAGTCAGAATGTCCTCACGGAAGCTTAAGACTCTGTAGAATCACTTACAAGAGGCAAAGGAATAAGTCCGCGACGAGTTTTTAATGACATTTAAACCCGACGGCACAGAACCAGACTGAATGAACACAAAATACCACCTTAAAATGCACCTTCATGATTCCTAAATAAGTTAAAAGTCCTTTTTAAACGAAAAAGAAGTTAACAGCAAAGATAGTTCGGTTTAAAGAGTCTTTTAAATTAAAAGTTTCAAGCAGCCGCGAGGAGCGATCTGTCTGCTACGAGAGTCTTTAAGCACCAATCAGTCCATTAATCCACAGGGATCCAAAAAGGAAAACCAGTTCAAAGAAGAATTATTGATCAATAAAAAATCTCCGGTATACCAGGCCCAAAAATCAAAAATTAAAGCGATCTCACTGGATCCAGTGAAGAGTTAATGTCGTTCAGCAGCGCCTTCGTTTCCCTCTGCGCGCATGCAGCACCAGGCTGTTGTTTACCTCCGCTCCTGTGTCATGCCGCCCGACATTGAGCCGCTGTATTACTTTAATGAAATCTTTTGAAAGCTTTGTTTTTTCCTTTACAGACCACGGTGGCACATATGTTAGTACAAAATTATGTTTGTGTCGCGTTATTGAGGACATGCTCGCACTTCTGCGCAGCACTTTAGCGCAGCTGCTATAAAATCCACGCCCACAGTGAGTCTGGAGCCGGGCTAGTGGAAAAGCAAACCAAACCGAGTAGAGTCGAGTAGAGTAGAGCCGAGCCGAGTAGAGTAGGGCTGGAATTGTATAGTGGAAAAGCGCCATTACTTTGCCAAGAGGGGCCGTTTGTGTATAAGACTCCCCTTGAGTTTTAATGTTAGTTTTTATTAGTGTTTTGTTATTTCTTTTTTATGCCAGGGGTGAGCAGGAGGCAGCCCCCCAACCCTGCGGGGTAGGGGCCCCCGATTGTGTGCCAGGAGCAGGATTCGGGCCCCGTGAGCCCAATGGCCACCCCCCAACCAGATGAGAGGGGGGGGCAGACAGGACCAGCCCAGGCAGCCCGCCTCCAGCACCCACAACCAGGCCCCGAACACCATGGAGCCCACCCTCCCCAGGACCCAACGCCCCCCTCCCCTCCATACCCTAGCCAATCAACTCTCCCCAGAACCCTCTCCCTCACCCCCCTGGTGTGGGCCAGAGAACATTCAGCCCCAGACACTCACAAACAAGGACAACCACACCATTCAGTCCACACTGCCCATCCACACAGCTGAAACATGACACCACAACACCACAACACAAAAACACTACACACACACACACACATATATATATACATATATATATATATATATAAATATATATATATATAGTATTAGTTATAATGACAGGAGTAATATTGGTATATCTGTCTATTTTATTTTATTTTATTTTTCAATAGTTAACAGTCAACCTGGCCCCAATCTTCACACGTTTCCGAGCTTCACTAGCTTCCACTCCAGTCATCATTACATCCACACAGCCTGAGCCGTGGTCCATCTCCTGCCACCAATGCCTGCTTGCAGCTCTTTTTCTGTGAGTCTATTTTTGCCAGTGTACACTGCAGAAGTCTCTGCAGAGTAGGTTGAACCCAACAGGAAAACAGACACAAAAAAACAACCAGAGTATCAAGTCATTTCAAAATAAATCAAGACTTTCTGGCTTTGGATATTAAATCTCTTCCTTGTAAAAGAAATGATTTCACTTTCAGTGGCACAGGGACAAAAGTCATGAGCAGGTCAGAGAAACCCAGAGGTAATCTGACAACACACACAAAAGTTTATTTTGATGACTGAAAACTTCATGGGATTCACAGATTTGAAAAAAAGAAAAAAAGAAAACATCCTTTCAGTGAGGATGAAAACGGAGAAGAGGAGGCCTGGAATTATATGTCTGAAGTTTGGGGAGTGCCCATACATTATTATTCCTGCCGGAACACGTGGTTCTCCTGTGATCTTAAGATCTCATATCCAATGCATCCAATGATAATTGGCACGCGCCAACAACCACAGTGCTGACATACCAGTACTTGAATTGGGAGCAGAACTGCTGAGACCATGATGGGGTCAAAGAGAGGGAGAGAGAGCAAGAGGGATGGAAAGAGTTTGAAGTTAACAATGCTGGTGAGAATCCAGGCTTGAAGACAGGAGGACTCTGTGAGCCCTTCACCCACCAGTCTGGGCTTCAAAGTGCATTGGGCTCACCTGTGTTGTCAGAGGAATGAATGACAACTGTCACAGAACTCTTTTCATCCATAGCTTGTTGTTCAGAGGCTTGTCAGACCAGATAGAAACTCTGCTGAGTGGCTTACTTAAGTTGTGGTTGTAGTAATTGTATTCATCTGTTTCCCTTTCTCCTCTATCTGTCAGTCTAACTTTTTTACCTTAATGCACCATGATAGTTATTAACCATGATCCTCTGGGAGTCTCTGAGCTTGTTTGTTCATCTTGATTGTTGCTGTGGATCTACCAGCTGACGTGGGACCACCTGACTCCAGCTGCTGTGGCTTTGACAGTTCTCCAATTTTTCTTCTCTCTCTCCTTGTCAGTGTCTCTCTCTCCCTCCCTCCCTCTCTCTCTCTCTCTCTCTCTCACCCCAACACAGTCGGAGCAGATGGCTGTCTAACATGAGTCTGGTTCTGTCCGAGGTTTCTGCCCGTTAAAGGGAAGTTTTTCCTCTCCACTGTAACTTACTAAAAGCTGCTGCAAAGTGCTGCACTCATGGTGGATTTAGATGAGATAAGATTCTTTATCCTGTCTTGATGTTGGGTCTCTGTTAATAAAATAATAAAATACTTTAACATTAACAGGTATCAACCTGCTAATGTTTTGTAAAATGTCTGGAGATAACATTTGTTTTAATTTGGCACTTTATAAATAAAGATTGATTGATTGATTGATTGATCTCAGTAGTTGTAGAGGTCATCTGTTCCCTCCTTGTGCTGTATAAAGAGAAAAGAAACAAGCTCCAGACTGTCCTTCTTGTCAGAGAGAATGACTTTGACAGCATGTACAAGGGGCAGGATGTGAGGCAAACACTCACAGAGAGGGAGAGGGAGAGGGAGAGGGAGAGAGAGAGAAAGAGAGAGAGAGAGGGAGGGAGAGAGATAGGCTGAACAATCCTGTGCCATTAATCACACTGGGACAATATTGAGCAGACGCTGCAAACAGAGGTGAGAGCAGCTGCTGCTGAAGGCCGGCTGAACTTATGCAACAGGTCAGAGGAAAGTCGTGGTCCCACAACTGGTTTATATAAGAGCAGGTGACACAGGCTAACAACAAGGTGACACATACACACACACACTTAGACACAGAGGTAGTTAACGGTGACACAGTAACAGAGCTGGGTTAAATCACACATAGGAAATGTCTCACTGTTCTCCTGCAGTCACATGTGACAGGCTCTGATTCAGTCTGAATGTCTGGAGTCACTCTGCCCTCTTACCATGAAACTTAAAGCCCTCTCACATCTATTTTTCCTCTTAAATGACCCACTCATTTCTAACCCTTTCTTTTGGACACATGTCCCTGGTGTGATTCTCAGATTGAATCTCAACAATCTTTTGTCCTCTCTCTTTTTTCAAGTGCTTGATTTTAAGGGGCTGTGAGGAGAAGCCACATGATGTGGACTGTAACGACACCTTCGGCCAAGGACTCATGCAAACTCTGATGACTCTGTGTAGCAGACATCAGGCAAAATAATGTGACAACCACCACAAGTAATGCAGAAATAAATCTCTGCTTTTTAAACACTACAGGGCCATCTACTTGAAGATAACAAATAGTGTTAAATAGTGTTTCCCTGACACCACAGCCTCAAGACTGTAAACCAGGGAAAGGGCTACTGAAACGTATGAAGTGATAAACTGACAACAGATCAGGTCTGTACCATGTTCTTTTATTCATCAGATTAAAACACTTTATAACATGTTTCTTATTTTACATGACAGGATCTGTTCTGCCTTATGGTTGCGTGTTCAAAACTCTTCCCTGTATTACGCATGACAGAGTTTCACCATGAGGTGTTCACACAGACACAAGAACACGTGCATGCACACACATGCACATACACACACTGACGAGATCACTCTGTATAACAAACAGAGAGCTGCAAGAACCACCACAAGAAACGCAGAACTGAATCTCTGCCTTTTTAAGCTCTCCCAGGGCTTTCTACATGAAGATACCAGCACTTTAAACACTTCTTCTTCCATCCCCGCAGCCACAGCACAAAAGGCTGGAAACCAGGGACCTACTGACATTTTATGACCACGCAATAATGTGGCTCCAACTTGACTCTCACTGGTGGAAAACCAAACTGGTTCTTTTGAAAAATGGGATTAGAAGAGAGATTAGAAGATTAGAACCAACAAGCACTAGCACTAGCACCAAATGAGAACTGGTGGAAAAGGGATAAAAGAGACTTTGACATACCATAAAACAATCTGGTTCAGTCCTACCCTGTCAGTTAATTATCATTCAAAAATAACATATTTTAGCGCTAACAATCTCTTTAGAAATTGGGGATCATGATCAGGCAGATATCAAGAGATGAGAATTTTTCAGGATCACTTAGAAAGTTCTCACAGTCCCTTTAAGCTACAAGTTATATTCTAAATGTCTGCTTTTGAGTATAGTACAAAAAAAAAGGATCATGTCAAATTCACACTGTAAATTAATTAGTGCTACACAAGGTTTGGATTCTGAGATTTTGACATGTTGGAAGTAATTTCTTTATTTATTTCTTTTTGTTATTTTTGGGTTTAGTTTGTAATCTCAAATTGAGCATGTACATGTCTTTTCTGTCTTGAAAAGTCAAGGGATCTTAATATACAGTTGTCTCACCAAAACTCTCATAAATACAGGTTCAGCAGCAGCTGAAGGTTCAGTGTAAGCTGCAGGTTTGGCAGTAGCTGCAGGTTCAGTGTAAGCTGCAGGTTTGGCAGTAGCTGCAGGTTCAGCTGCTGGTTCATCCACTGGTTCAGGGGAAGCTGCTCGTTCTGCGGTGCCTGCTGGTTCAGCGGCAGCAGTGTAGCCAAAAGTGAAAAAGTAACTCTCACAGTTTCACATCCTATGGCCCATTTTCTGTACAATTAATAACAAGAGCTATATTTTAGGCATAAACAGGTTTCTTTTGAATTCAAGAAATATCTTTATCACGATTCTCTAATTCTGCATCTTTTTTAACATAATTAGTGACATTTTTCTATCTCTGAGCATTCTTGTGCTAAAATTATGATCACTCACCATGTTAGCTTTGACCATCCTTCAGAGCAGTCTGGTGCAGTTTTTGCTGCTGGTTTACAGTCTTGTGTGTCTGAAGGAAGAATCAGTCAGGTTTATCTGATGAACAGCCCTCTGGACACCTCTTCATGTGAATGTAAATGAACAGTGTTTGTTTCATCATTTCCTGATCATGTCCTGGCTGTTTGAGTGTTTAAGTTAGGGCCCATAAGTGATGACTCAGCAGTGTTATTCCTGAACAAGCCTTTGACATTTGATGTTTTAGGGAAACCCTGTAGACTGTAACCCTAGCCCCCGGTCCCTTTGAGGGTGTGGTGTCATTGATCAGCTGTGTGACAATAAACTTTTACTGTCATAGACAAATACTGAGTGTAACACTGGTGTGCAACCAGGGTGACTTTAACCGTCAAACACATTAATGTGAAGTTATTCATCTTACATTGTTACTGTAGAGTCAGTAAACAGTACTGGAAATACAATCCATCATTAAAGTCACCTGGCTGTGTTCAGGACAAGACAAAATGAAGATTCCACAGCAATGATAACAAACCAAGGAAGAACCAGATCACACGTCTCTTCGTCTGGTTGCTGGGTGATATGCAGAATAATGTTCTGTGGATGGGTGGTGATGACTCTCAGGGAACCATTGCTTCACATCAGCAGACACCATGTATAATTTCATTTCTGACAATTTGTTTTCTTTTGTGTGAAAAGGCAATAGATCAAAGCTGATAAATTAAACTGAACATTCTCTAACCCCGTCCTTCTGCCTGTGTTTGGGACCCGCTGACAGTATGTGGATAAAATGACGTAATACAGGACGTACGCACCAACACAGTCTGTTGACTTTTTCAGGGTGTGAGCGCTCTGTGTGGTTGGAATAAAAAGACCTGAATAAATGACAAACTGCTTCAACAAACACTCACCAAGGATTTTAAACATCATGACAACAAAGACTCAGTCAACACACAACTCAGTGACATTCACTGCAACTGTTGCATCAGTACTCGCTCTCTTCTGTGTGTGTGTGTGTGTGTGTGTGTGTATGTACATGTGAGTGTGTGTGTATGTGTGTGTGTGTGTGTGTGTGTGTGTTAATACTCTGCCCAATGGTAACCCCTGAAGTGATACTATTCTTTGTAACGTGAGATCAGAGCAGCATGAGGTGATGCACTTATTGACACTCTATCAGCTCCTTAAAGGGGTGTGTGTGTGTGAGTGTGTGTGTGTGTGTCAGTGTGTGTGTTAGGGTGCTGTTTTCCATGTTTAACTTGGTGTCCTAATATAACTGTGAGAATAATTCCAGATGGTGCAGCATCAGAAATCAGCACCCTGACCTCAAACCTCACACACTGAACTAGAGAACCAGGAAGAAACCAGAAACACGGTTTGTGTGTGTGTGTGTGTGTGTGTGTGTGTGTGTGTGTGTGTGTGTGTGTGTGTGTGTGTGTGTGTGTGAGACTCATCTGATCACAGCCCTCTAACACTGGACAGCAGGGGAAGGACAACCCATCAATGCAGCATGATAGCATTATTCTGAGTTCATGTGATAATCAATAGGCTGACACAAGGTATAGATGTTTGACTCAGCACCACTACTCCATGAGTCTTTATGATATGGGGAGGGGGGCATGAAAGATAACCTTCCCTAAGCTCACTCACCTGCTACAGGTGGACTCTTCAAGCATGAATTGATGGATGGACGGGCGAATAAGCAGATGGACTGATGAAGAATGAATAAAAGGATGGATGACTGATTGGGTGGATGGATTATTGGATGGATGGACCGATAAAGAATGGATTGGCGGGAGGATGGATGGATGAATGGATGGATGGATGGACTGATGGACCCATGGATGGATATAGGGATGGATTGACTGATGGGTTGACTGCTGAAGAATGAAGTGGTGGATGGATTGATAGGTAAACCTTTTGGAAGAAGTCACTGATCTGTTGTATCACTGAGTTTTAAAGCCAATCATTGTTAGGAGCCATATTGGAAACCAGGTGAGCTTCGAGCCCCCTCACTAACAACTACAGGGTGTTCACCTTTCAGTCAGGTGAGCTGTTCCTCTGATTGGGCAAACTTGTGATCTTAATATCTTCTAAAATGCCGAACTATGAAATGTTTGCCCCAGAACAGTGTGCGCCCATGGAGAAAACACTTCTATTTTTGTTGGCTTTTCACCTTGTGTGTTTGTTGTTTCTAGTCTCTCTGTAGCCAGCCTCATGCAGAATCTTGAGGAATTGTTTTTTTTTTTTAAATTTTTTGTCCATGGGCTTTGTTACTCACTGCAAGAACTTGTTCCTTGGTCTGCACAAAAACCAGCTGCATGAGCAGCATAAGCAAAGAGAAGGGCAGAGCAGTGTGTGTGTCTGTGTTGGTGTGAGGTGTCAGGAGGTAGGCACAGGGAATAGTGTGTGTCTAAAAGTAGAAGCAGTTTGACATCACAGTACAGCTCTGAATGACATCAGGGGAATCCACAGGAGTCACCTTCTCTGGGAGGACAAATTAGTCTGCTCAACAACAGTCACCTGAGTGAGGTCATCAGCATGCTCAGAGATACTGACAGGGAAAGCAGCTCATGAATGTAGTTGTCACGTGGTATTGTTTCACAGCTGATCAGCTGAGCAGGACTGAGTCTACATACTCCATCTAAACCTGCGTGTAGTCTCAGTCACAACACCAGTTGGTTCCTGAAGAAGTATCATGGAGCCTGAAGATAGAAATTATCATATTGAAAGCATTACATCTTATTTCCTGCTGAAAACAGACAAAGACGTGAAGATGAGGATATAGATATAGATAGATAGATGGATATAGATATATACAGCTTACCTGGCCGTCAGTCAAAGAGACCACACCCCTAATTCTTCTTCTTTAACTCCCTTGCGTGGTGAGCTGTTGATAAATTCAGCACTCATAAACTGTTTCTGTACCTGGCTGTAAAGTCTGAACAAAGAGCTTTATTGGAACTGAATCACTGATAGAGACAGACTTTAGTGGACACTCAGGGAACAGTGGTTTATTCTAACATTCAGTCCTGTGAATGACTGAGGAACGAATAAATCATGTAAAAATGTACCAACTACCAGTAGTATTTAAAGAAAATGATTACATGACATGTTGTTGTAAAAGTGATTGGATAATTGTGTGTGTGTGTGTGTGTGAGAGAGAGAGAGAGAGAGAGAGTGAGTATGACTGATAAAACTGGAAGAGTCACTCTATCTGCGGTTTAAATCAGTCCTGTCATGTTCAAACAGTTCCACAAAACACGACTTAAGCTGGTTTGTTTACTATGAGTCAGCTGTGCTGTGTGTAGAAAATGAATTTGTTTGAACCAGTGTTCAAATGGACAATATGCAAATCCTCTGCCTTACTGAGCATGCTCAGTACATACCTCCACCTGATGTCAACATGCACAATCATCAGGACAATATCTAATCTCACACCAGAGCTGAGGTATTTATGGTTCAAGGTTTATGAGTTATGTCTGAGGGGAGGTGTTGGGGTGTATTTGACAGCAACCAATTAGAGCTCTGACACAGATTATCAACAAGTAGAGCACTCTGGGTACACCCCCACAAACACAGGAGGTGGAGACAACATCCACCCAGAGAACTTAAACTGACGGCTCTACATGAAAGTCAAGCCACTCAGCACCAGAGGGTAAAACCAGGAACCACACTGAGCTTATCCCAGGTAAATGTTGATCAACAGCTTATGAAATGATAACTGCAGCTGAAAATCTTCATCAAATCTGAGATCAATCAATCCAGGGGGGTGAGGGTTAAAACAGAACATGACTGAAACATCGAGCAACAAATGACTTAATAATAAAAATAGTGCACCAAAAACACTTGCAGGATATCTAGAACACAGGTGACACTTGAGCGTCATGCTGTCGTGTTGCCCCAGTGTATTGTTTTCTAGAGGTTAGCACTTTGATTTTAATGACATTGGGCCTCATTCACGAGAATATGCGTAGAAATGTTCTTACTTCCCGCACACAATGAGAAAATATGCAAAATCACCGTCAGATTCATGACTCGTGCGCACCAGACGTTTTTGTTGGCACCACCGTGCTTATATTAGTGAATCAGAATCATTCTAAATCCACAGGCGCGTTCCCGCATCCCAACATTAACATAAACCACGCCTCAATTCATCCATATAAGGACATCTGTTCAGAGGTTCAGAGTGAGGAGCAGTCTTCCTTTACGTCCGCGGTGTCAGCGTCAACCTCACAGCTCGTTCTCTGTGTCTCACTGAATACTTGTCTGCAGACGCTCGTCCTGACCGGAGAGGAGATAAATGATCAGCTGATTCTCCTGGTGCTGTGAGGGAGATCGTACCGTGTATCCGTAACAAAAACGACACATTAAAACAGCTGCTGGATATTTCTACAAACAGGTAAATAAATCTGAGTGAACAGCTGAGCTGTGTGTGCCCAGCAAATGTTAAAAATCATAAGATGAAGCCAATTATTTTATGTCTTCTTTCATTTCGCACAACTTTACGAAACTGTTTGTCAGAGCAGTCGACGATTTAATCAACATAAAATAATGTGACATTCTGATATGCACATGATTATATTTTTGATCTAAACTAAGTATTTATTTAAGATTCAATATTATAAACATGATGAGGACAGTAAGTGTCAATTTCATGGTTGTACAATAAATTTAGCTAGTGAACAGTTTTTATTAATGAATTATTATTCTATTTAAGGCTTTTTTCTTTTACTGAAAGTAGTTTTTAAATGTTATGTTTTAGTGCAAAGAGTCTGTGTTTTAAGTTAAATAGACAGCTGATCATTCATTATTTGTGCGTACTCATGGTCTGAGGAGGTTCTAAATTTGTTTGCAAAGTAAGAAGAAATTCAGGTAAGAAAACTTTGATGAATCACCGATTCTTGCGTCAAACGTTAGTACGCATGATTTAGGCACGAATTTGTGCGTACGAACATTTTGTGAATGAAGCCCAATGTTGCAGAAAGTTTCTATTTGATTCTGAGAAAGAGAAACATCTGAGGGAGCAACTTCATGTGAGAAAAAGTAACGTTAGATAGGATGAATTTCAGGATGAATGAAGCTCTCTCTATCTAGATTTTACTTCATTTACAGGATTTTATGTGTCGTTTGATGCTTTTATTTTTTGCTGACTTTTTAAGAACAGTGTTCTAAGTCCAATTCAAGCGATTTGATGTTGAAGATGTAGTACCCTTTTTAAAACAGAGCAATGTCCTGTTTGTACTGTATGTGAGGATGCGTGTTTTATGCGTTGTGTGCAAAGTAGCGCATGAAGTTTTTCTGTGGTCTCAGAAATGTGTCTCAAGTCTTTTTTGTGCAGTGTGAGCCTGATCTGAGACTTGTATTGTGTGAAAATTAAAAAAAACAATGTGCCTCACCTTTTTTGCACTGTACAATTTGTGTGAGTAGGTGAACATCGCTCTCATCCACTCTCATTTCCAGGTTTTGCCTCATGGTAAGGAGAGGGCTCAAAAAGCTTGTGTGCAAAGAGAGAAAAAAGCTGTGGGATGCTGGGCTTTCTGCTGATGCTGTCAGAAACCAAATGTTTCACATATTTTTTCTGAACATATGCTTGTAAACATACAATATTTTTGTTTACCCAGTTAAATTTCTTTCGCGCTTTATTTGAGGTGCTTTTTCTTCACAAAACTTCTAACTTCCAATTCTCTGTTTTTGTGTTTTTTCAGTAAAACTGTTTTTATTTAATATAACATGCAGTACATTGGAAGTATGATTGAAAGTTTAACTTATTCCAGAAAAAAGGGACCCAAGCATTTACTTTCAGGACATTTTTTGACCGTTTTATTGTCAAAACAAGCAAAATAGTCCAGGACAGACATTTTGAGGCTCAGGCGTTAAGGGGTTAACAATTTCCGATTCACAAGGCCACCGCAACACCTCATGTCTGAATGTGTGGAACAGGACAAAATCCTACTTTTGGCATTTTCCTTGGCAGTGGAATATTCTTTAGTTACAAGTAAAATGTCTAACCAAAAAACAGCAATGACTCATATGGTTTGGATTTTTAAAGCAGACAAAAATAACAGCGATCAATAATGACTGCAGCTCGACACATGGACAGTGCTGTTTGTTGTGTGGCACAAATATACTTCATCAACAATTTTAGTCTCTTCTGGAACCAACAGAGTTTTTACAGACCAGACGGTCAATAGTCAACACTCCGTTCTCCCCTTAACACCTGCATGACTGCTTACTTTCCCATCACACACCCCTCCCTCTTCTACTCCACAAGCTTCAAGCAATAGTTCCCATGAGAGCTCCCCCTACCGGCCCGTTGTGTCACTACACCCCCTCTCATTATCCACTTAACCCATTCCTGTCATCACCTCAGTGAGGCTTTCAGTCTAGTCATGCAGCACTACAGCACAACGTAACCATAACAATCATCATGTGAATCAAGCGACCACTTACCTGGTCCGTTCAGCCCATTACCACCACCCGTCAACTCAAACTCGCACTTTTCAACACTCGCTTTCTTAACAATAGAAGCCTCATTTTGAACAATTTCACAACAGACAATTACCTGGACTTCCTCTGCATCACAGAAACATGGCAAAAACCTCTGTATTACACACTGATTCACCAAACAACCCCCACTGGATACATATTCATCGACAAGCCCCGCCCACAAGGTCGTAGGGCAGTATTTCTCTTATCCACCAGAAACAGATCAAAACAACTACCCCCCCACCTCCATCCCCTCCGCTGTCTCATCCTTTGAACATCTCATCTATAAGCTCTCTAGTCCAACTCTTCTATTCACAGCCATCATTTACCCCCCCCCCCTCCACACAAGCCAAATCCCTCCTTCCTCTCCAAATTCTCCAACCTTCTGATTCAGCTCTGCACCATCTCCCCATCTGTTCTTCTTGATTTCTACAATGACACGCTCTCCTCCTGTCTGAACAAACTTGCACTTGCAACAACCAAAACAGTCTCCTTCAATAACTCTGCCCCCTGTTTCACCCCTGATCTCCACCACATGAAATCATGCAAACAGCAACTGGAGCGACTGCAATAAACCGGTTTAATGGTTCACCACCAAACCTACATTGATCACTCCCTAGAATACAAAGAAGCATTGAACTAAGCTCGGTCCACGTACTACTCCAACCTGATACACTCTGGCGCAAACAACCCCAAAACTCTATTCACTACAATCAACTCCCTCCTCAAACCACCTGACAACATCTCAACTTCATTCACTGCTGAAAAATGTCCATCCTTCCTCTTATTCTTTCAAACTAAGATTAACACCATCTACAGTCACCTCAAGACCTCCTGAGAAAGGAGATCAGAGCAGCTAAGAGGAGCTACTTTGAGAAGCTGGAGAAACAATTCTCAGCCAATGGTTCTGCATCAGTGTGGAGAGGTCTTCAGCACGCCACCAACTACAGGAGACCATCCCCCCACCCTGTGGAGAACCCCCGACTGGCTGAAGAGCCAAAGCTGTTTTACACCAGGTTTAAAAGAGGCTCTTTCACACCCCTCACCTAATTCCTGCTCACCTCCCCAAGTACTGAAGATCTGTGAAGAAGACGTGTGTCAGCAGTTCCACAGACAAAAGAGAGGCCTAAACGACTACCGTCCCGTCGCCCTGACATCTGTGGTCATGAAGTCTTTTGAACGGCTGGTGTTGATCCACCTTAGGGACATCACAGGACCCTGCTGGACCCCCTGCAGTTTGCCTACCGGGCAAACAGGTCAGTGGAGGATGCAGTCAACATGAGACTGTATTACATCCTGCAGCACCTGGACTCTGTGGGGACGTACGAGAGGATCCTGTTTGTGGACTTCAGCTCAGTGTTCAACACCATCATCCCTGACATTCTCCACCAAAAACTCTCCTGCCTCTCTGTGCCAGGAACACTCTGACAAAGGAGATCAGAGCAGCTAAGAGGAGCTACTCTGAGAAGCTGGAGAAACAGTTCTCAGCCAATTCTCAAGACAGTGAAGATGACAGTGGACTTCAGGAGAAACCCCCCCACCCCCACTCCCCCCTTCATTTATCCTCAACAACACTGTGTCTACTGTGGACACCTCCAGGTTCCGAGGACATCCAGACACATGAACAGTTTCTTTCCACAGGCCGTCACACTGATGAACAGTTCAAAAATCAAATCCTGTTTTATACAGTTGGAAATCTTTTCCCACAGATCATTTTACTTATTTTGCTTTCCTTGTGACTCAAAATCTAGAAATGTCAGTGCAGCACTGAATGAAAGCTGCAAGTATCTGTCAGGAGCTCAGAAACTCACTGACCTTTTACACACACTGACTACAAGTGAATAGATCACAGGTGAGGATGGTTACATTTAGTAGACATTCAAACACATTTGTGACAACTTATGTTCATGTTATCAGGCCAAAATCACTGGGGTGTAAACTTTTGAATGGGTTCATTTTGGAAGTTTTTTTTTGTCATTATGATATAAAAAGACTAAATAGTTGTTTGTTGATAAATAGCTTCAGCCAACCACTAACCATGAGTGAAAGAAAAGTTTTTGTGTTATCATTCATATTCTCTGAAAAATGGCCAAGAAATCTTGAATTCTGCCAGAGTATGTCAACTTATCAGCACAACTGTATGTGTGTCTGAACACAATAAGAGATTTGCCATGGAATTTCTGCTTCATAAATAACAGACCAGGTCGAATCTCACAGGATTGAAAACAGACTTCCTCAGCAATAATTACAAATTAACAGAGGTCCCCAGGTGAAACTAACCCCATAGGAATAGGGCCAAAGTCCACCTGCTGAATGCATCAAAGTCCACCTGCTCTGAGAAATAAAAGTCTACCTGAAACCTGAATCCAGCAAAGCATGATGAACATGTATGAAGATCCTGACAGATAGCAGTGGTCTCCATCATGGCTCTTCTGGGCCATGTTTCTTCACCTGAAGCCCTCTGTGCAGTCTGATGTGAAGCACATGAGGACCATGTGACTGTCAGCTGTGTGGCTGTCAGACAGGCAGGTCCAGAGTATCTCAGACCTTTTGGGTTGGTCTTTTATTAGTTTGCAGCTAATCATTCAGGATTAACACTCACAATGAAAATGGAGGTGTTTATACCAGCAGCCACTCCAACAAACTTTACCTCTACCAAGTGGCCTGGATCTGAGCGCCGCCCCCCTGCTGGGATCCATTTATAGCTCAAGCTTCATATGATGAGTGTGAATTACCGTAAGGACATTTGATACAGCTGATAGGGTGCTCCTGGCAGAGAAACACAGGGCTCAGAGAGGGCAACATGACAGGAAGCCAAAGTGCAGAGCCCCCATCAATCACATCCTACACACACTGAGAGTGCTCAACAAGACACACACACTGAGAGTGCTCAACAAGACACACACACACTGAGAGTCCTCAACAAGACACACACACACTGAGAGTGCTCAACAAGACACACACACACACTGAGAGTGCTCAACAAGACACACACACACTGAGAGTGCTCAACAAGACACACACACGGAGAGTGCTCAACAAGACACACACTCACACACACACACACACAGAGTGCTCAACAAGACACACACACACACACAAACACACACACACACTGAGTGCTCAAACTCCCTACGAGGCTGCCCCTCCGTGTGGAGAACATAATTTGACGTGTATCTTTCCAACACAACCCGTCCTTCATCACATCCTCAGGTCAGGGGGTGTCAGTAGACATGTCAGATGATGACCTCATAGCTTTGTGTTTTAGTGTCGACCCTCAGCTCTCCTCGTCTTGACAGCCATTTACAGCAGATCTGTTTGCAGGTGTTTCCTCCATGACCAGAGCCAGGATGGAGGTCAGCTGACCAAGATGCTGAGTGTTGCACTGCTGGTGACAGTTTGAGTTCATTTCTCATGAAAAGTCCTTCCTGATACTGAAAAGTGACTACAGACCATATGCATCCTGTAGGAACTAGAACGTTAAAACATGAAAACAAGGTCATACAGTCCATCCATTAAGTATTCACAGTGCTTCACTTTTTTTTACACAGCCCCAATCGAACATGGAATAAATCCATTTTTGATGCACCTTAGGCAGCAGTTAGAGCCTCATGTCAATCACCAATCAAGCTCCATCAGGTTGGAGGGGGAGCGTTGGTGCTAAGTCATTTTATAATCTCTGCAGAGAAGTTTAATCAGATTCAAGTCTGGGCTCCAGCTGGGCCCTTCAAAGACGCTCACAGAGTCGTCCTGAAGCCACTCATGTGTTATCTTGTCTGTGTGCTCAGGGTCATTGTCCTGCTGAAAGATGAACTGTCACATCAGTCTGAGGTTAAAGCTCTGGAGCAGCTTTTCATCCAGAATATCTGTGGACATTATTGCATTCATCTTTCCCTCAATTCTGGCTAGTCTACCGATTCCTCCAATTTACATCAATGAGTTAGAGTTGACCTCCTAAGATTTACCTTCAATTTACATTAAAAAAAACCACAAAATTGTTAGTATGGACATAAACCATTATTTTTTTTACATAAACTTTATTGAATTTTATCTTTTACGAAATCAAACTAAAAAACATACACAAAAAATAATACTAATAAAAAAATGAAGCAAAATTAAGATACACAACCCTCTGTGTCAAGAAGACATCTAAATCAAAAGGAGCAAAATAAAATGGATCACTACGCAGTCCAAGACAGGTGAAACATGTCATGCTCGATATGACCAGCAGTCCCTCTAAGAGATGACCACAGCACTGCTGCGTGTCCACCCATTGCGCCATGAGAGTTCCACCAGAGGCAGTCCTCTAGCCCACAAATTCCCGCATTGCACCCAGTCCATCTCTACCTCCGCCTCCAAGCCAGCCTCAAAGAGGCGACCAATCAGTGTTACGAATGCATCTTAGCTACCCTGCAAAGAACACAATCTCAAGAACATTCCCTATTTGTCATTATACTTATCAATGTAATTTATTATACTGCAGGATATTCTTTCAAAGGCAGCTACTTTACCCAGCTCCACAAGACAATCTTGAAACACAGGGCCTTCTTTAGTTTTTCATTTTCTCATTATTGTCTGTTTGCCAATCATTATACTTGTCCGAATCCAGTTGTTTAAGGGTTTTACAACCCTATTATACTCATTTTTAGCAGGTTCATACAGGTCTCAGAGGCCCCAGAAGAGTCAATTTGATTTTGGTGTCTTGATTTTTTTTTTTTTTTTTCCCCCGGGGTTTCAGTGGGCCTGAAAACTTTCTTCAGTGAGCTCAACCAAAAACATGCTGTTTCTGTGTGCTGTACCAACCCACACCTCCTTCAGTGCAAGCCACGCCCCCCCATGTCTTTCGGGAGTAGAGGGGTGTGGCTTTCACTCTGGCACCATGCGCTGAGTATGTCTGTAGAAGTGTTGTGGTCCAGCCACACCAGTTTGACCTAGAGTCTGACTTAGAAGTAGAGGCTCCTGGAGAAATTCCAAGTCTGTGGCTGCAGCAGGACATTTCTGAATGGTTAGTTACAAATATGATGTCTCCA